>JAINUT010000413.1:0-42523 GCA_020205555.1 Panax stipuleanatus | reverse complement strand
CCCATTTACTGTGGTGTACCTGGTGGAGTCCATGTGAGATTATACCATTTTCTTTGAGACAATTGAGAAACCTCACCGCTTAAGTATTCACCTCCTCGATCTGATCGCAAGAATCTTAATACTTTGTCATTGTTGTTTTCGTACTTCAATTTTGAACTCTTTGAACTTTCAAATAATTCAGATTTGTATTTTATTAAATCACATATCCTATCTTGTGTGATCATTAGTGAAAGTAATAAAATAAGAATACCCTCCCTGTGCATTCGTGGTCATAGGTCCACTAACGTCTGTGTGAACCAACGTAACAACACTGTACTCTTCTCCTTTTTCACTAAAAGGAGATTTAGTCATTTTACCTATGAGACAAGTTCACAAGTTAGATATGATTCATAATCAGATAGCTCTAAGAGCTCATCCTTATGCAACTTGGATAATCTTGTTTCATTGATATGACCGAGTCTACAGTGCCACATATAGGTATAATTAACATCATCTCTTTTCCTTTTCTTAGTTGTTCTAGATTGAAATATATTTTCATGCAAGTCAAGTATGTAAAGTCCATTTCGTGAATTACCAACACCATATAAAATATTTTTTTTATAAATATGAACAACTGCTGTTGTTGTTTATTATAATTCAAATCTATCCATATTTAATACAGTTGAAATAATATTTAATGATATTCAGAACAAATAATAAGTATTTAAATAAGGATGGACTTGCCCATAAGCAGTGCTAACAAATAAGTGTCTACAGCTAATGCAGCACCTTTGCTCCATTTCCAACTCGTAGTACAACCTCATCCTTGTCAACTTTATACTTCTGACGTCCCTTGTTGGAAGTCGAAGCTTCTCCAAGATTCTTCTCTGCCAAACTTCTTGCAGTTCCTCTTTTAGTGATCCGCTCGTTGCAATGGAAGCACATTCTTTTGCTAGCTGGATTAGGTTTCTTTTGTTCCTTTGTGTTCACCTTGCCATTAGCCTTCTTAGATTTCTCCTTTTCAAAAGATACCTTGGGCCTCTTACTTTTTTTTGGAAGAATCCACCATTGCAGACATGGTTCTTCTTGGATGGGAAGTGACCTTCTGCAGTTTTCAACATGTTAAGTAATTCAGCAAGCTGACATCTAACTTATTCATGTCGAAATTAACAACGAACTGCGAGAAGATCTCAAGGAGTGACTGCAAGACTAAGTCTTGACTCAACTCCCCATCCATAATGAACCCAAGTTGTCCAAGTCATTCAATCAGATTGATCACCCTTAGGGCATGAGTCTGACACAGTGCCCTCGGTCATCCGAGATTGAAAGATCTCCTTAGATATCTCATATCGTTATCCTACTTTGTTCACCATACAACTACTTGAGGTGAGCAACATAGTAGTAACATCCATGCTTCATGCTAACGCTGAAGCTCGTTATTTCATGGATGCGAGTATGATGCAATGAGCCCAAGATTCATCATTTTGCCACTTTACAATGGTGGCAATCTCTTCCTCAGATGCTGTTTCTGAAACAGTTCCAGGAACAGGTGAATTTAGGATATAAGAAATCTTTTCAGCAGTGAGAACTATTCTCAGATTCCTTAACCAATCCGTTTAATTCAGTCCGGTTAGTTTGTTAGCATAAAGTATGCTACGCAGTGAAATTAGTGATTTGGACATTTTTAAATTTATGTATATGAAAAGACAATATTTTAATAAATATTCATTTAATTAATTTTATTTACCAAATAATTAGGTCTTATTTTAAGTGTGTATCTCCCACTATTTTCTTCAAACTATATTACCCTCACTTATAGAGTTCGACACATCTAATTACAGATTTACTAGTGAGATTAAAGATCCCATTTCAACTGTATATAGCCTTGTGTGTGCACACAAACGATATATAAATAAATAAGTAGATAACTCTTGTCAATCACATCAACATATAACTATTTGTATTTTGCCTCTTAAATCATAATGGTCAAGGTGTGTGCACATTCGAACTAAATAATTTAGTTAAGTCCAGCCTAGCACTCCATATATTCAAAAAAGAAAAAATATTATCGTTGTGTGTGCACAACAAATAATATTTTTAATTAACTTTATAAGCATCAAATGTGATTAAATTAATATCTTAAATACGTAATAGTCGCCTTGTGTGTGCCAACAAACTCGTATTAAATATTTAATTCTCTATTAATTTATCATGCTAGACGGCGACGTTCGATATTTCAAATATCATTTGAACGTTTTAGACTTAATATATTTCTTGAGGGTTTGTTATTATTTGTCTCATCATTTTAGCGCGTATGCACACATATATATAAAATACGCCGTCATTTTATTAAACATGCGAAGCATGTCTCCATAAAATATAATATATATATATATATATATTATATATAATACTTAGCATGCACATATAGAATACTATATTCTACCCGAATTGATTATGGACTTTTATTCTAGTTTGGTTCACTAGAGCCACCAAGTGAACCAAAAGGTCAAACCTAGGAGTGCAAGAATTTAAATTTAAACGTAACTATTATATTTAAACCCCGGACTTTATACAAACATGTCTTCACGCGGTCCTTACTCCTTGGTCCTCCAATTTCTTCAAGATAATTCTAATTATTTCTATTACATTAAAATATTTAAATTAAATAGAACCTTGATCAGCAGTCAAGGGAAAGTACATAGGAGGGAGATAGAATTTTACATCAAGAAAAAATTATAGAAGACGAGGTACGCAGACCCCATTTAATAAAATCCATTCATTCAAGCATTAACTAAAATAAAATCCAATCACATTGGTCAATAGTCTCATAATCAATCATTTATTATCATACCATATTACCATATGCATCAATAAATATAAAGTTCATCTCATGAATTAAAACATTACATATATATATGAGTATCATTTAATGGATAATTTTAATTTGCATAAAATCAAATTTCAAAATAAAATAAAATCTTATTTTAATTATAAAATTATTAAAATATAATATATAGCCATCGTATATTAAGTGATTCTGCAGACTGTTTTTGAAAAACTAACAGGTCACTTGATCATTAGTTTTGAAAGAATTTCATGGGTACTATATTATATATATATATAAATATATATATATATATAATGAAACTTCAACTTTTGCCTTTTTTAATCCTTGAAGGAAACTCTTAAAACAATTCGCCCAAGCCACACAACCTTCTAAAATTAAAACAGCAACCGTACCCTGTCAGTAACGTGATTAGCTTAATAAAAAAAAATCGCACAATTTTTTTTCCAGCTTCGCGAAATTGAAGTTTCGTGATAAAATAATAATTTTATACAATTAATTATGTCTAATAAATTATTCTAACTATATATCCATATATATATAGAATTAAAAAATTAATAATTGCATAAAGGTTTGGCTCTGATGCCACTGTTGGGTTTGTACGAAATCGTGGGGGCAATCAAATTGAAAAATTAGTCAGAAGCATGGTATATCAGAGTTTAAAAATTTCTACAAAACCATTACCCGGATCATTTTTATGCAAATTATTATTTTAAAACGATAAATAAGAAGTTATAGAATCATACCTTTGTAGAACGAAGATTCCACAGGTACGAGTTCAACCCCTTTTGCTTTGTGATCTCTATGAATTTTTGGGTTAGATTCCTTTCTTTGATCAACGTTAACCACCCAAGTGTTTGGCCTCTAGAGGTGATCCACTAGGGAAGAGAAAATTATCAAGAAGGAGGGTGGTTGACCTAAACCTTAGTTTTTCTATTCCTCTATAGAAAAGGAGTACTCTCTAACAATTAGAATTTCATCATTGATATCTAACATAAGACTTCTCTTATATAGAAATGGTTACCCTTCTAATCCTATTAGAATAGGTTTTCATTTAATTAATTAAACTCTTTTAATTAATTAGGCTTCCCAATCATATTGGGATTAATTAATTAAACTACTTTAATTAATTTGCCTTCTAATCTTATTAGGAATAAATGAGAGTACTAATATTAAATATATCCTAAACTCCTTTAGAAACTAAAATAATAATAATTATAATAATATTAATAAAACTCCTCTTATTAATTAATATTTTATATTTTCAAAATATTAAATAATAAACATTAAGCTATTTAATTTATTCTATCACCATAGATTAAATTAATTACACTTAATGCATTATTACGATTATACCATTACCTTCTTAAATAATTATTCTTCCTTTTATGGTGTGACCCTTTAGGTTCTTCATATTAAACCGGTTGTTGAATAAATCAATTAGAACAATTCTAATCTTATTTAAATAAATAAATTAAACTAATAATTCATTTAAATAAAGATAATATAGATTTCAATATTAATTATAAAGAACATGTGAGTAAATAGTTATCGTACAATTCAAGTCATTCCACCATACAATGTCCTAATTAAATATAAAGCATAAAATTACTGTCAAGTCTTATTTTATTTAACTATATGTATTTCGATTAAAAAATGCACAACTCCAAATAGTGCAAATTAGAAACTCCTTTCTAATTTCATTATACCTTGGCCAATGATTACTAGGTTGTTATTTAACGAATCACATAGGACATATCTCTTCTTTTACTAGAAGTGGTAGATTCTTTATTGATCATTCATTATCTCCATATGTAACTTATTATACCTAAGCATACCCTTTGATATACTCTAAGGGTCTAAAGGAATAAGTCAAAGTATAATTCATTACACACAAGATACTATGATAATCTCAAGTCCAATGATCACTTGTACTACTATCACATTAGGAATTCTATTGACAAGCAAGTAAAACCTTATTAGGTATTCCATATCGAGTCACGTTGATGTGAGCTTATTCTCCAATATGCACCTACATACTTGCTTTTAATGTCCCCACACAAATGACCATGAGATCAATCATTTTCATCCAATGAGCAAGCAACATATGTACCAATCTATCCGAATTTACTAATCCCCTATTTAGTAATTCAACAATTGGGAACTATTTAGTTTTAAGCTTTTTAAGAATTTAGATCTCATTAGTATGATCAAAATCATGATTCTAAAAGCATTGCCTTAAAACTATGGGTTATTACATATTATAAAAATAACATCATGTAGATAATTAAATGCCTTTAATGAATGAATTCTTTTATTAATAATAAATAAGACCATTTATAAATTATATGCTTTATCATCATACATGATTGGCTTTTATGCATACTACATTCATTATACTTTCATTAGGATCTCAAGTATAAGGATTATTTGTACTACTATCATTTAAGGATCAATTCCTATTGATAGATAAGTAAAACTCCATTATGTATTCCTTAGCAAGCCACGTTCAGTGAACTTATTCTCCAATAAGCACCTACATACTTGCTTTAGTGTCTCTACACAAATGATTATGAGATCGATCATCCTTATCCAATGAGCAAGCAACGTATGTACCAATCTATTCAGATTCACTAATCCTCTTTTTAGTAATCCAACGATTGGGAACTATTTTAGTTTTAAGCTCTTTAAGGATTTAGATCTCATTAGCATGATCATCATCATGAATCTAAAAGCATTGCTTAAAACTATGAATTTATCACATATTATAAAACAACACCATATAGATAAATAAATGCATTTAATTAAATAACACTTTTTTTTATAAATGAATAAGATTGTTACAAAGTGGCCATTTCTCTAGACCCGGCGCCGCAGCGCCGGCAGGCCTATATATTCTGGCACCGCAGCGCCAGAAGCCCCTCAATTCTCTGACCACTCAGCGCTCACTGCCCATACTAAGGTGGCGCCGTAGTGCCACGTATTGACCAGAAGCCCTTGACCCAGCGCCGCAGTGCCAGAACAAAGCTTAAAAGCTGGCGCCGCAAGCCCCAACTCCGGTCTTTTGGCAGAAAAGGTCATTAAATGACCTAGCTGAAGAAGGATTTGAGATCTCTAACTTTGGGCAGCCTCCTTTTCTCTCCATAGCTGATTTCTAGCTTAGTAAGGAGCTTAACTCCATTTTCTCTTCTCTTCTTCTCTTTAGCTTAGCTTAGTTTGTACATATAGACGAGGGATAGATGGGGATTCCTTGGAGCTCAACAGCGATATAGCAACACGGATTTGAAGGCGAATCGGAGGAAGTTCTTGGAGATTGAAGAAAGCTTTGATAGAGTTCATTCTTCTCTAGTTTTTTCTTTGATTTTGTATTTGTAGATGTTGTTACTGTTGCTACTTATGTATAGTTTAAAAGCTATAAACTAAATATTGGCTCTAAGGTTATAATGGAACCCTTTGTTATTTGAATTGATTATCTTATCTCTTTGGTTGACACCATATGGTTGGTTCAATATATTCATGCTTAATGTTTCATTGCTAAGGAATTAGTGATTGTTTGGTAATCTATGAGAAATTGAGAGATGGACTATAGATTGAGACCATAATATGTTGGCATGTGTTTGTCTATAGGATAGGAATATACCTGTATGTCATGTGTGACTTTATGAGAACCTTTGTTTTAATTATTTGTTAGGGTTAATTCGCATAGGAATGTGTTGGATTATCGCCTAGGTTGGGAGTTCCTTTCGATCTATTCCCGTTCGGGTGGATTAGAGAGGATACGCTCATACATACCTCGGAAGAGGTGTATGAGTACTTGTGAGTTCTCGGTCGACATTCCTTCGTGACCATTAAGACCAAAGAGAGACGGGTAGGATTTTTGATGAAACATAGCACACCATGTGTTTGACAGAATGCTAGTGTGGGGTGAAATTATGATCTTAGCTTGTAGCGCCTTTGATACTTATCTTTATCCATTTACTTTCTTTTGTTCAGACCTGACTTAAGCGATATAAAGTCAATGCTTGGTATATTTTAGGAATTAGTTCCTCGTGGGTTCGACACTTTCTTATCACTGCATTACTTATTAGACCGCGTATACTTGCGTGTGTTTAGTGATCAGTTATCCGACCAACAATTTTTTGGCGCCGTTGCCGGGGAACTATTTATTCTAATATTGTCCAATATTGATTTCAATCAATTTCGTCTTGCTTTGAACTTGTATATTTGTATATTTGCATTTAATTTGTTTTTGTTTTTAAGTACTCTCAGATATGGATGATCATAACTATCAATGGTCTTTTGAGAGGATGACACAACCGAGTTCGGAAGGAACACTTGAGTGTTTGCAAGAGCAAATTGAAAATCTCTCAAGATTCGCTAATGATTTTGAGTGTCAATCTCCTCAGAATGCCTACTGTCAGGTTTAAGCTGACAACAAATCGACTTACTATCTTCCAGACTGTCAGGGGTATCCACACTCTTGGGACTACAGTCAAGAGCAGTACTGTGATCAAACTCTTTCTTTCCAGACAAAATTTGAATATCAATCTCCGCCGCTGAATGAGAATGCTTCTAATTGGGAGGAGGTTCTTTCCATGACCTTAAAATAAGAAGAAGAGAGAAGTCTAGAGGATCGCCTGACCAAATTCATAGAGCATGAGGTTCGGATGACGAACCAAGAAGCCTCATTGCGGAACCAAGAAGCCTCATTGAGGAACCTCGAGAAACAGATGGGGCAAATTGTCAATGTTGTCTTGAATCCGCCGCAGAGCAATCTACCACCCGTTACTTATCACAACGAGGAGGCAGGAGAGCAATGCAGGGTGGTTACGCAAGAAAAAGACAACGAGTCTCACGAAGTTATTAAGGGAAAGGTCGAAGTGCTTATAGACTAACTAGAGAATTCTGAGGTAAAAATAAAGATGATAATGAGAGAGTATACTGTCAACAATGATGAACATGCTAAAATCATGCTCGAAACTGTTGAAATTCCAAAGGGCTCACTAGAAAACGAAGAACGCTTCCACTTTAAAAAAAGGCGAATTAGTGGATAGTTTGAGTTCGGATAGATTCTTCGTGCCAATGGATGAAGCAAAGTTCGAGGCTCGTCAATCGTCCATATCCGCCAAGCTAATCAAAGAAAAGACAAAGAGGCGGCATGAAAAGGTTATCTTTGCATATGAGCTGGACTGAGAGTAATTGCAAAGAGTTGGGCGGTCGACTGTAAAACAAGCGCTCGATGGGGAGGCTACCCCCATCTCAGTATCACTTTCCTAACCTCTTTCTTCAATTATGTGAATATTATATTTTTTCTCTATTATATTATATTTTATAATAATTGTTGTAAATAAAATTTTTAAGTTGCGTGCTAATAGGTTGTCATTGCTGATACAGGAAAGTGCTAAAAATGTTCAAAATTATAGAGCTGGCACCGCAGTGCCAGTGTTTGGCCTGAAGAAGGTGCCGCGGCGCCAGAAGTTTTCAAGATCCCTGCAGGCCAAGCGCTACAGCGCTACTCAACAAAGAGAACATGGCCCCGCGACGCCACAACCGTTCAAAACCCTGCTTATGCCGCTCCGCAGCGCCAGCCAAGGAAGAAAACCAGGCGCCGCAGCGCCGATAGCGAGTTTCAGTTTTTAAAAATAGGGCATCACACGGTAGTTTAGCATAAACTCCCCCCTATTGCCCTTGTTTCTTCCCTCTCGGTAGCATCCAGCCCCTATATCCTCTCAACCCAAGTTCAGGTTATTTCTAATTTTTGTATCTTCCAAGTGTGATCTCCTCTTCCATTGCTTCCAAGCTTTTCACTCAATTCCACAAGGACAAGGTATGTGCTTTCTTCACAATAAACCTTGATTGTGTTGGAGTTGAACCCTTTCTCCTTCTTTATTTTTGATTTGGATGTGTTATTACAAATTCTTTTCTTTTTGCTTGGGTGATTTCTATTGATGGAAATTGGTTAGATTCACATATAAACATAACTCATCATATTAGGTTTTTAGTAGTGCACACCACATGTTCAATAAAATGCCTAAGAGAGTTTGTGTTTGTTTTTGACCTATTTAACTTAATTCTCGGTTGAGTTTTATTTGGGTGTGCAGTTGATAGCAGCATGGCTCCAAAACGTCAAAGACTCAGCGTCAGCGGCTCCTCATCCTCCTCGACCCAAAGATGGGACAATGCCAAATTGATCAGTGAAGAGGCATGGATGAGGTACAAGTACTCCTTTGCCACAATAGACATTGTGCTTGAGCGAGTCCGACGGCGACTTACTGGCAATGAACACTGAGCGTAAATGGATTTTCTTCACCAAACAGCCGGAGTCGGCCATCATTCCAGTGGTGCGAGAGTTTTATTCCAATGCGAGCTCTGATGGTCCAGCTGTGGTTCTAGTCCGAGGGCGGTCAGTGGCGTACGACAGTTAGACCATCAATGCTTATTTTGGGATGCCAAACTATGATGGCAATGGCTACCGCATACCGGGGTGTCGCAGCTATGATTTAGATGCTATTGTCAAGCGACTCTGCCAGCCCGGGACCACATGGAAAATATGTGCCTCATCGGGCGAAAAGACTAGCTTCTCACAGCACTCACTTAATCGCTCTGGGACGGCATGGTATAGGTTTCTGTGTGCTAATCTGTTGCCTACTTGCCACCTCAGCGACGTGACTAGAGAGCGAGCGATCCTGCTTTTCGACATTGTCACAGGATTCGACGTCGACATTGGAGTGGTTATTCAGGAGTCCATCCAGCGGGCGATCACAAGCATCATATCTTCCGGACTTCCATATCCGTCTTTGATCACCCGCTTATGCATGCGAGCAGGGATTCGTTAGGGGTCAAATGAGATCGAATTACCGCCCATGTCAGTCATAGAATCACAGTTCAGAGAATGGGACGACACGACACCACATGTCAAAGTTGAAGGTTCTGGGCCAACACTGCCTCCTCAGTCTGAGGCCGAAACTTCTTCTCAGGGACCGTTGACCGAGATTCTTGCATCTCTCACCCTCCTACAGCAGAGCCAAGCTGAGACTGCTCAGAGATAGGTGAGGCACTTAAGGGTGCACAAATGGCCTGTGGCCCGTGGCCTAGCCTTAACCCAACCTTGGCCCCACCTGGTCAACGACTGGCCTGGTCAAAGACTGGGTCTATCAAGCCCGACCTGCCAAGCTAAAAACAAGCCATGATTTTTTGACTCGAATTCAGCCCAGCCTTAAGAAAAGCCTAGACCGACCCGCAGCCTAGACCGGCCCAAAGCCTGGCCAGGCCCAAGGCCTGGGCTTGGCCCGGCCCAAAGCCTGGGCATATGCATTAAGCTTTGTATTATATTTGCTAGTCAATTTATAAGGAAAACTACCTTAAAACTTTTTCCATTAATCAATATGGGACTTGGTCATTTGAAAAAATATGAGATACTTGAGGATTGATCTTATAGTGTGAAGTGCAATGTTCTATTCATGTTCTACTCGATGTGGGACTTCAATGATCAATACACCTGCCTCCTTGAAAGTTAAAACACATGAAGAGTACTTGCTTGTAGCTAGTAGTCTTGTTGCTTCTGCCCTTCACGATTCTTGCCTCGTCAACTCTGCCTACTAGGAGAGAGGGCAACATATGTTCTTACTATGTTTTTTGTTTTACCATAACAACTTGAGGGATAATATGAATGTCTGGTTTGCTGGCCAAGCTGTGAGAGTTAGAAGATCTTTTGATTTAGGCAGTCAATATAAGGAATCTATTGAGGTATATCCCACCTAAAGAATCACAATAGTGAGCCAAAAATGAAAATTAGGAGGAGAAAGACTAAGTGTGATTATTGCTTACTGCTGTATTAAAAAGAGATTTTATTTTTCAAGTCTAAAGCAGTAGGCAACTATGCATTAATATTCCTAATAAAATTCTACCATTTAAAAGGCAAAGACTGAAAAAACTTGTACATTGTTTATTTATCCTGCTCCTGCTCTCATAAAGGCTTACATGTGGTTTTTGTTACTAGTCTATAACGTTGTGGTAACTTAAATATTTCCATTCTAATGTTGGGTCATGTCTAATATATAGTGTTATTATTGCTTTCTAGTTCTCAATGCCAATTGCCAATATACATATTAATCAACTTAACAAATATGATTTGGCTTATACACAGATGAGTGATCAAAACTAGAAGATGAAATTATCTAAATCAAGCTTGGTTTCTAAGAGAATTCAAGCTTCAGTTACGTGCTCAACCTTACAGCCAAGCTACAATTAACATCTTTACAATTGTAATATAGATTTTAAAAAATATAAAAAAAAGGTCTCCAAAGTGAAAGTAAGAAAGCTTCTTCAATGTGGAATATTTGAAACGATCATGTCCCTAATTGATGCTAAATCTAATTTTCCACAGATGCGCGCCATATATGTCCTCCTTCCTCAACCCGTCAACAGCCAAATTGACACCAGAAATTCAGCATATGCTCATTGACGAACATTTAGCTTTACACAATGTAATTTTTTGTGTGGATATATGGCTGGTCATTCAAAAGCACATTATCTATGCATTATCGTGTTCTTTAATAATCATTCCTTGTAGGTGGATATGACACTATGGAAAACTTCTGAAAACATAAATTATGGAAAGGCCTTTAAAATTTAAACACCATGCTCAAAAACTCTATGCAAGCCAAATCATAGTGTTTATTGCAAGAGTTCAGGTATCTGCAAACTTATGTCTACATTTTTTCAATAGGAGAGTTCATCATAAATTTCATTCGAAACCTATAACGGAATAAATTTTTGATGGAGAAACTCATGATTATCAAAATTGTTAATTTTGTCAAGCTAGAGAGAGATGAGTTGTTTAGTGAAGCATATATATAAACTCAGAAAGATGATCAATGAAAACTATAGTGTTCAGCTTCAATATGCATGCGAGTGAAGTTGGATACCAGTAGCTAAACTAAAAAAGCCAATGAGATGGGTATTCTTTTTTCATCTTCTTTTGATATTTGTAGGAGATTTACTCTAGCCAGGCACAACTTTAAATCTAGAAAGTGGAGATCCAAGGGATACCTATATATATTATGAAAAGACAAATGAAGCACTCAACTTGAATTATGAAAAAGAAGTACAACTGCTACATAGAGAAAATGAGGAAAGCTCTAAATTATGATATATACAAGTCTATAATGCTATAACAAAAACCACCAAGACAGAACAAGGAAAAAAAACGAAAGGAGACCCAACACTAATTGGAGTCCCACATCGTACATTTCCTTCTCTTCTCCTACCTTTGTCTTATAAATAAAGGAGAGTTCAAGGTTATTTATTTAGTTAAGAGTAGAAGTCCCACCTTGTCCAATTTCATTCTCTTGTCCTACCTTCGTCTTTATAAATAAAGGAGACTTGAGGAATATTTTTTTAGTTAAGTTTGGAAGTCCAAATTGGAAATCCAAAAGTTTTGTATTGGCCTGGTTGGGTCTGGTCGGGTCTGTAGGCCTTTACAGGCTTCATTTTAATGTTCTAAACCTGGCTTGGCTTGGCCTTATTGGTCAAAAGTCTAGGCCTGGCGTGGTCAACGGCTAAAGCTTGGCAGGCCTAGGCCGGATCAGGTCAGGCCGGCCTGTTGTGCACCACTAGGAGAGGCACATAGCAACTCTCGCCCAGAGGCAGGATATTATGATGCAGCATCAGGCTGGGCTCGCCAACATTATGGAGGGCATCTATACATTGTATGGAGGCGAGGATCTTAGCACATTCTATCAGTTCTTAGAGCCTCCGGTCTTCCCACTCTTCCCACCCCCATCTCCAACTGCTGAGGATCCATGAAGAGGGAACAGACTGACACCTTCTTGCTATATACGCTGTAAGAACCTGAATTTTCAGAAATTATTAATAAGGATTTAATAAATAAAATTCTTAAACTGTGAGATGGGTTCGAATAAGAGTATATATGTGTGATATGAGGTATGTGGTATTATATTACATAGGGTAATATGGACTATATAATATGTGTTTTTGTGATTTATAAATATACTATTAATATATATTTGTTATTTAGCGTAGAGACGATTCAGTGGAGATAAAAGAAGTGGATAAATTCCTATCAATATTAAATAATTTATAGAATTATTTTATCATAGTAAGTTGGTGACATTAAATATCCTTAATGTATAATCACCATATTCTTGTGTATGTGTATTAATAAGTAGTATGTTTATAATATAGGTTATTAATAGCACTTAAGCTATCCGTGAATAGGTTTGGATAATGAAGCATGAGTTAGTTAAGGAATTAACTAATAAGAATAAATATTAGTTAATTTAAGTTGGGAGTTATATTATGAAATAATATAATGTTAATATTGAACCTTAATGATATGGTGCAGTGTTTAATTTACTTAAGTAAAGAAATGGATTAATATATGTGTAGGATATGAAATTATAGTTGGTACTTTTATGTATTACTTAGAATGGTAATATGTGAGAAAAGTCTAATGTACGAAAAACGTTAATAAATATATATACGTTATTAAAGGAAGATGGAAATCATTATATTTTAAATGAAGATTTAATATTTGAATTGCTTGGAGACAATTTATTGAAAGGGAAGAGAAATAAATATTATATATTTCTAATAAAGGCTATTAAAATAGTTTCTAATGTTGAATTATTTTAATAAAAGAGGGAATGTTATTTTTGAATAATAATATTACCTTATATGTTTTGGTATGAGGTAATAGGTATGATTAATTAATATGATAAATATATTAAAACATATTTGCTATATGTAAATAAATTGATGGAAACAATTTATTATAATAGAAAATAAACTTATTATCTATTTTCTATATATAATATATGTACATGTGCCGTACATGTGATTATTTCTAATAGATATTATATTAATTATAATGTCTTAAGACAATAAGTAAATTATTTTCTAATAATGAATGTGCTTATTTGGAGAAAATATAATATTTTATGTTATGGCTAAATACATAATTTCTAATGTATTTTCAAGAGAGTTTAATTAATGAAAGAAAACTAAGTTATATATTAAATAACTTAAGTTATTATTTTATCGTGGATATTATTTTGAATAATTAATAGAATATATATTAATTACTATAAGCGTAAAGGTTGTACTTATTATAAGTATAATTAATTGAGATAATTTAGCATTTAAGTGCTTGAGTTACACAAATATTATATTAAAAGAATAATAAGTGTGGTGGAAATAAATAAGTGTTGAGAATGATGGTAAGCTCGACGTAAGCTTGTGTGAGATGCCTTGTGTGGCATGATAATAGATCCGACGATTAATTAATTCAAGAATGTAAGAATTATTAATTAAACAATTAATCTATATTAATTGTTATTATAATAATATGTTGATTTATTATTATGGCTAGTGATAGTATAATAATAAGGAAATTGATTATAAATATAATCGAAATGGTATTGATGAGGGATGAGATATATTGTCATATAATATTAATTATTGTTATGAACAATGTACTAGTATCAAGTAATTATTTGATAATATATTGATTAACGAGTAAATGATTTATAAATATAATAAGATTTATATTTATTTAGTGTAAATGCTAACCAATTGTTATAGAGATTAATAGTTGGTTTACGAGGAAGGGATTAATTAATATTATTATTAATTAATTGATAAGATAAGTAATTTCTCAATTCCTATGGGCAAGCATGTGATATTAAAAGTATATCGTATAGTAGTGTAAAGTGTAGTGTGACTATATAGAAACCATATATTAAGATTTACTAAACTAAATAAGCTACAAGATAATGTGTATGCGGCATTGTAAGTGTGTGGAGATTAAAATAGTTGTGTATTCTAGAAACTGGGAAAGGAATGAAATGTTTAAATAAACATTAATATTAAATAATGTTATTATGTGGTTATGAGAGTAGTAAAAATAACTATGGGGGATACCCGGACAATAATACCTAACTGCGTTATGTTATTTCATTGCGTGTATTTAATGTACATGGATTATATGATGTGAGTACATAAATAATCCCTAATTTCCTAATATTGTAACTATTGTACATTAAGATGTTATTTTTGAGAGTTAAAGTAACTAAACTAAGCTCTAGTTGCTGAGATTTGATCTTGTCCCAATTTGAGTGCCTAGTACGTGAACAGTAACCTGAGACTAAATTACGTAACTTCCAAATAGTACTCATTGGCTATGGAGATGGTTGATGGTGAGTGGTTCAACAACTTCTAGTTAACCATTGTGTTCTCTTTCTACATTCCAGTCTCAAACTTCCATGCTAACCCATTAGCCAATCCAAGTTCCTCTATAAATAGCAGACCATTTTCAGTTTTTATGTTACTTGTTTTCGTCTATTGAAACTCTAATAATTGAGATTGAGTGAGTTGTTCAAAGAAGAGGCTAGATATCTCAGAAGGAAGAAACTAAGTTACTAAGCTCTAAGAGGTATAAAAATCTTAACTTTTGTACTTAATTGGGTTTTACCAAGTTCTTGAAATTTCTTGGAATTCTCTGTCCATTGATATGAATTAACATGCTATCATGTGTTTATGAAGAATGTTTACATGTATGGAACCTGTAATGTTGAATTGAGCGTGTTAGGATTATATTATAGCATGACTGAAATGGATTCTGTAGAGAATTTTTAAGTTGGGCTAAAGTTCTGCCGAAGCAGAACAGTTCTATCTCTGGCAGGCCACCTGCGCAGCTGTGCCAGTTTTGTACTGGCCAGCAGTGCAGCTGCGCCAGGACCAGTTTCTGGGTTTTGTTTTTTGTTGCAGGTTCTGTTATATGCTAGCATAAGTTATCTCATTAGGCAAGCATGTGGACATAATTGACATGCATATATGAGTACTTTGATATGACATAAGCATGTATAACCATGTTAGTATATGTTATTGAAGGAAAATGTTTGTTTTAAAAATGAAACTTATAGTTTCAATATGAACTTTGATATACGTGTATCATGTGTGTTATGACCTTGTAAGTGCATTTGTACGTTCTAGATATACATGAAGATCAGGTTAGCCGGTGTATATATGTTTCATGATGAAGTATGAACGTGTTTGACGTCATTAGTGAACGTTTACTAAAGAAAGTAGAAGTTTTGAAATGAACTTTGAAATATACATATCATGTTTATATTCTAACCTTTTTGAACATGATATATGGTTTAGATATGCATGATATGTGAGTCTAAGGTATTGAGCATACACTAGAACACATTGTTTAAATTGAAAATGATTTCAAAAGCAAAACTTGGACTTTTTGCAAACTAAGTTGCATGATTATAGTGTATTAGTGTTCTGACATTTTGAGCATACATGCTAGTGCTTTTAACATCACTTAGATGTCATGTATGTGAACACACCGTGATAAATACTATAAAAATTAGCTAAGCATGAACTAGATATGTTTTTAAAGCAACAAAGGATGCTAGATATGCATATATGATGATTGTATGTGAGCATGTGTATTGAACGACGTTTAGCATGTTATGTGTAATACCTATGCATGCTAGAGAACTAAATTAGAATCAGAGGCCAATAAGCCAAATTTGGTCTGGACAGGGAGCTGCGCAGCTGTGCCCCTCCCAGGACTAAATGTGGCGCAGCTGCGCCACAGGGCAAGTTTGCCTAACTGTTTTAAATGTGGTCTGAACCTTGTGATAGGCTTACATTTTTATCATAAGTTATAAAACAGAGTATAACTAATGACATGAGAGTTTATGAACGTAATGGTGATATTAAAATCGGAATGGATAAAGTTTCCTAAAGTTTTGCAAACGTAAGGACGGTGTGATTATATTTTCATAAGTTTTAAATATGTGTCGAACACTTAGATAGTTAAGTGTGTCGATGTTGGTATTAAGTATGTATGGTTAAAGTATACGTATACTTACATAGTTATTCTAAGAATACGATAAGAATGTGAGACGAAGGTTCTAAGAACCAAGTTAGACAATAATGTAACCTTTATTATTACATTAAGAATATGTGGATGCAGGTAACTAATGAGTGTGATCTCTATGGTTAATATAACTGTGTAGGATTACACGAAGTGCAGATATTCTTAAGCAGTTAAGTCGTAGTTGTTAAACTACGAATCAGGCAAGTCTTTCAGTTCCTATTTGATATATGAATTCAATAACTGTCAATTGAATTATATTATGCTGTGATAATGGGAACTTATTTATGAACTGTATATGAGATATAAATGAGATTGAAAGTTGATCTTTGATGATATACTTGTTATGTGAAAAATAACATGGGTAGTAAATATATATTGTTTCTAAATGCATAAACTGAGTATGATGTTGTATGCTATGTGATGCATGAAAACTGTTAAAATTGCTGAGATGTCGAGCTCACTCTTGCAAATAACCACTTTTGTAGGTTAAGAATTCACGGTAAAGATTTCGTGTTTCTTGATTGATAAAGATAGATAGTATCGCAACGAAGAATACTATTTAGATTATCGTTTGAACCCTGTTTAGGTTCTAAGAGTTGTAGTTGATAATTGTATACGTTGTTTAAAACTTGTCGTACTGTAAAGATGTATTAGTTGATACATAGAGGATATTAAGTCGAGTTGTAAACGTTATACGATAACTCAAATAGAATGAATCATATTTTATAGTTGATTCGAGAATTGTAATTGATTCAAAGTTATAAAATCAATAAGAAGAATTTATTCAAAGGATATTGAAAAGTTTAAATTATTCCGCATTTTAGTAACATCGAATATGATGTAAAGATGAGATCTTGGATATAAATAGAATTTATATTCTAAATTATAATAAGCAAAGTTGTATTCTTTTACTAATGATTAAAAGATGTAATAGTTCGACGATAGTAGTATCGTGACTGCACCGGATCCGAGAAAAGAGAGGAACCCGAATTTTGGGGCGTCACAGGTTGGTATCAAAGCTGTAGGTTATAAACCTTAGGTAAGTGTACCGTAGACTATAACATGAGAGAAGTAAAGATAAGATTAAAATATATCTAAGTGAAGATTCAAAGAAGAATCTCGAAATATCTAAAGAATGAGAATCAGGAGTTTCCTAACTCCGGTAATATAATGTTAAGATGATGTCTATAATATGAATATGACAAAGATAGTGAGAATAAACTCAGATAGAGTTTGGTTGATAATAGGGAAAGAACCCTAAGGTATAGCGATGATCACGACATGATCAGATTGAACTGTGAAATGATAGATAGTCTGTAATGACTAAGTATGTATAGCTTGATGCTATAAGAGAATGTACTATGATATAGGACGAGATGAACTCATGAGGAGTTATATGTGATGAAACATAGAAAGTGATAGAGTAAGATAGAGTTAAGTGTTGGACTTTCATTGAGGACTCATGTGATGGCTTAGTTGTACAAACTTTTGTATAGGCAGAGGTTTTGTGCTTGCACTAAGTGCATCACATTGATAATCGTTGGAATGTTAGAGTCGCGGTATCATTATATATATGGCGGAAAGGTGATTCTGTTCTCATATTTATTTTGATAGATAGAGATTTCTAAGATTAATATAGATAATACTAAGATTAGGTGCAAGTTCTTAAGACTCATGCCTATGACGAGTTCGTGACTCATAATCATATGGTGGGACCCCTCAATGAATGGACGATTTTGGTCTGACTAGGATAAGTTCCTCAACCCATATGATTGTGGTAAGTTCCTGAGCATCCATGGTGTGGTAAGTTGGTGAACTGTACTGAGAATAGATATATTATATATCTAGTATTAAGAGTTTTGATATAGTAAGCATGGATGGTAGTAAGAGATTGAAGTGATGGAGAAATTTGGATTTTTCTAAATCTTTTAGCTATGCTAGATTTTCAAAATTTATTGACTTCGTGCTAGTGTTTGCACTTTGGTTTTCTCGAGAAAAACATTGGGTCAGATGACTGAACCAATGAGTTTAAAAAAAAATGACACCGTTATTCGAATGTCTAAGCTACTTGTTTTGGCTAAGACAAAATAATTTAAAAATCTTTCAAAATGTATATTGACCATGTGCATCATTTGATATGGTGTAGGATGGTAAAACGATGGAGTCATTAATGCAATGAACCTAGTGTCGGAAGTGATCGTAAGATCGTCAGCCCATTATGGTATGATGTATTATAGCAAAAGTCACAAAATGGCGGAATCCTCAACGTACTACTAATCTGGTATGGTATCATGACGTCATAAAAGAATTTTTGATTTTCTTTCGAATTATGAAAAGTTGACTAAATTATTTCGATTGATGTCCGAATTGTTGATGAGAGTCTAAGCTATTTGATTCGGCTAGGCGACTTTGAAAAGAGATTATAGAATTCAAGCATTCTTGTGTATTTATGCCAAACCAGATTGTTCTGGTGCGGATTTAAAAGTTAATAAGCTGAGTTGAACAACCCTATAACGGGAACATATTTTCGGAGATAGTGGTCACGAACATAACGCATATAGTCGTTACAACATGCTACGTTGTGGCCCAACGTAGTAGTACAATAGGCTAGCTACCTAGAGTACGAGTGGAGAGTGTTTTCAGTCCTTGTGATTGATAAACACTCTAATTTACAATGTGGAGACTCGTGTTGAGACATTTGTAAATGAAAAAGAGTTCACGGTCTTGTGTGACCCCTTAGCATAATTTGAAATCTGAGTTATTCATTCTACTTCCCGATTATTGAAAAATCGTGGAAGATTCTTATTCTTCTAAAGGATGAATGTAGTAAGTAGAATGTTCCTTAGAAAGGAGAAAATGGTAGAATGCGATTAAGAAGGTCATAATAATAAAACTTCTGAAAAAGAATGAATAAAAGTATTCAAGAGAATATGTAATAATCGAAAAGGCACCGAGTAGAGGAGATTTCGGTGATTCCGAGGACGGAATCCTTATAAGGGGGAGAGGATGTAAGAACCCGAATTTTTAAAAATTATTAAATAAGGATTTAATAAATAAAATTCTTAAACCGTGAGATGGGTTCGAATAAGAGTATATATATGTGATATGAGGTATATGGTATTATATTACATAGGGTAATATGGACTATGTACTATGTGTTTTTATGATTTATAAATATACTATTAATATATATTTGTTATTTAGCGTAGAGACGATTCAGTGGAGATAAAGGAAGTGGATAAATTCCTATCGATATTAAATAATTTATAGAATTATTTTATCATAGTAAGTTGGTGACTTTAAATATCCTTAATGTATAATCACCATATTCTTGTGTATGTGTATTAATAAGTAGTATGTTTATAATATAGGTTATTAATAGCACTTAAGCTATCCGTGAATAGGTTTGGATAGTGAAGCATGAGTTAGTTAAGGAATTAACTAATAAGAATAAATATTAGTTAATTTAAGTTGGGAGTTATATTATGAAATAATATAATGTTAATATTGAACCTTAATGATATGGTGCAGTGTTTAATTTACTTAAGTAAAGAAATGGATTAATATGTGTTGGATATGAAATTATAGTTGGTACTTTTATATATTACTTAGAATGGTAATATGTGAGAAAAGTCTAATGTACGAAAAACGTTAATAAATATATATACGTTATTAAAGGGAGATGAAAATCAGTATACGTTAAATGAAGATTTAATATTTGAAGAAATTGCTTGGAGACAATTTATTGAAAGGGAAGAGAAATAAATATTATATATTTCTAATAAAGGCTATTAAAATAGTTTCTAATGTTGAATTATTTTAATAAAAGAGGGAATGTTATTTTTGAATAATAATATTACCTTATATGTTTTTGGTATGACGTAATAGGTATGATTAATTAATATGGTAAATATATTAAAACATATTTGCTATATGTAAATAAATTGATGGAAACAATTTATTATTATAGAAAATAAACTTATTATCTATTTTCTATATATAACATATGTACATGTGCTGTACATGTGATTATTTCTAATAGATATTATATTAATTATAATGTCTTGAGACAATAAGTAAATTATTTTCTAATAATGAATGTGCTTATTTGGAGAAAACATAATATTTTATGTTATGGCTAAATACATAATTTCTAATGTATTTTCAAGAGAGTTTAATTAATGAAAGAAAACTAAGTTATATATTAAATAACTTAAGTTATTATTTTATCGTGGATATTATTTTGAATAATTAATAGAATATATATTAATTACTATAAGCGTAAAGGTTGTACTTATTATAAGTATAATTAATTGAGATAATTTAGCATTTAAGTGCTTGAGTCACACAAATATTATATTAAAAGAATAATAAGTATGGTGGAAATAAATAAGTGTTGAGAATGATGATAAGCTCGACGTAAGCTTGTGTGAGATGCCTTGTGTGGCACTATAATAGATCCGACGATTAATTAATTCAAGGATGAAAGAATTATTAATTAAACAATTAATCTATATTAATTATTATTATAATAATATGTTGATTTATTATTATGTCTAGTGATAGTATAATAATAAGGAAATTGATTATAAATATAATCGAAATGGTATTGATGAGGGATGAGATATTGTCTTATAATATTAATTATTGTTATGAACAATGTACTAGTATCAAGTAATTATTTGATAATATGTTGATTAACGAGTAAATGATTTATAAATATAATAAGATTTATATTTATTTAGTGTAAATGCTAACCAATTGTTATAGAGATTAATAGTTGATTTACGAGGAAGGGATTAATTAATATGATTAGTAATTAATTGATAAGATAAGTAATTTATCAATTCCTATGAGCAAGCATGCGATATTAAAAGTATATCGTATAGTAGTGTAAAGTGTAGTGTGACTATATAGAAACCATATATTAAGATTTACTTAACTAAATAAGTTACAAGATAATGTGTATGCGACAATGTAAGTGTGTGGACATTAAATAGCTGTGTATTCTAGAAACTGGGAAAGGAATGAAATGTTTAAATAAACATTAATATTAAATAATGTTATTATGTGGTTATGAGAGTAGTAAAAATAACTATGGGGGATACCCGGACAATAATACCTAACTGCGTTATGTTATTTCATTGCGTGTATTTAATGTACATGAATTATATGATGTGAGTACATAAATAATCCCTAATTTCCTAATATAGTAACTATTGTACATTAAGATGTTATTTTTGGGAGTTAAAGTAACTAAACTAAGCTCTAGTTGCTGAGATTTGATCTTGTCCCAATATGAGTGCCTAGTACATGAACAGTAACCTATGGCTAAATTACGTAACTTCCAAGTAGTACTCATTGGCTATGGAGATGGCTGATGGTGAGTAGTTGAACAACTTCTAGTTAACCATTGTGTTCTCCTTCTACATTCCAGTCTCAAACTTCCATGCTAACCCATTAGCCAGTCCAAGTTCCTCTATAAATAGCAGACCATTTTCAGTTTTTACGTTGCATGTTTTAGTCTATTGAAACTTTGATAATTGAGATTGAGTGAGTTGTTGATCAAAGAAGAGGCTAGATATCTCAGAAGGAAGAAACTAAGTTATTAAGCTCTAAGAGGTATAAAAATCTTAACTTTTGTACTTAATTGGGTTTTACCAAGTTCTTGAAATTTCTTGGAATTCTCTGTCCATTGATATGAATTCACATGCTATCATATGTTTATGAAGAATGTTTACATGTATGGAACCTTTAATGATGAATTGAGCATGTTAGGATTATATTATACCATGACTGAAATGGATTCTGTAGAGAATTTCTGAGTTGGGCTAAAGTTCTGCTGAAGCAGAATAGTTCTATCTCTTGCCGGCCACCTGCGCAGCTGCGCCAGGACCAATTTTTGGGTTTTGTTTTTTGTTGCAGGTTCTGTTATATGCTAGCATAAGTTATCTCATTAGGCAAGCATGTGGACATAATTGACATGCATATATGAGTACTTTGATATGACATAAGCATGTATAACCATGTTAGTATATGTTATTGAAGGAAAATGTATGTTTTAAAAATGAAACTTATAGTTTCAATATGAACTTTGATATATGTGTATAATGTGTGTTATGACCTTGTAAGTGCATTTGTACGGTCTAGATATGCATGAAGATCAGGTTAGCCGGTGTATATATGTTTCATGATGAAGTATGAACGTGTTTGACGTCATTAGTGAACGTTTACTAAAGAAAGTAGAAGTTTTGAAATGAACTTTGAAATATACATATCATGTTTATATTCTAACCTTTTTGAACATGATATATGGTTTAGATATGCATGATATGTGAGTCTAAGGTATTGAGCATACACTAGAACACATTGTTTAAATTGAAAATGATTTCAATAGCAAAACTTAGGCTTTTTGCAAACTAAGTTGCATGATCATAGTGTATTAGTGTTCTAACATTTTGAGCATACATGCTAGTGCTTTTAACATCACTTAGATGTCATGTATGTGCACACACCGTGAAAAATACTACAAAAATTAGCTAAGCATGAACTAGATATATTTTTAAAGCAACAAAGGATGCTAGATATGCGTATATGATGAATGTATGTGAGCATGTGTATTGAAGGACGTTTAGCATGTTATGTGTAATACCTATGCATGCTAGAGAACCAAAGTAGAATCAGAGGCCAAAAAGCCAAATTTGGTCTAGACAGGGAGCTGCGCAGCTGCGCCCCTCCCAGGTCTAAATGTGGCTCAGCTACGCCACAGGGAAAGTTTGCCTGATTGTTTTAAATGTGGTCTGAACCTTGTGATAGGCTTACATTGTTATCATAAGTTATAAAACAGAGTCTAACTAATGACATGAGAGTTTATCAACGTAATGGTGATATTAAAACCGGAATGGATAAATTTTCCTAAAGTTTTGCAAAACGTAAGGACGGTGTGATTATATATTCATAAGTTTTAAATATGTGTCGAACACTTAGATAGTTAAGTGTGTCGATGTTGGTATTAAGTATGTATGGTTAAAGTATACGTATACTTACATAGTAATTCTAAGAATACGATATAAATGTGAGACGAAGGTTCTAAGAACCAAGTTAGACAACAATATAACCTTTATTATTACATTGAGAATGTGTGGATACATGTAACTAATGAGTGTGATCTCTATGGTTAATATAACTGTGTAGGATTACACAAAGTGCAGATATTCTTAAGCAGTTAAGTCGTAGTTGTTAAACTACGAATCAGGCAAGTCTTTCAGTTCCTATTTGATATATGAATTCAATAACTGTCTGTTGAATTATATTAGGCTGTGATAATGCGAACTTATATATGAACTGTATATGAGATATAAATGAGATTGAAAGTTGATCTTTGATGATATACTTGTTATGTGAAAAGTAACATGCGTAGTATATATATATTATTTATAAATGCATGAACTGAGTATGATGTTGTATGCTATGTGATGCATGAAAACTATTAGAATTGCTGAGCTGTCGAGCTCACTCCTGCAAATAACCACTTTTGCAGGTTAAGGATTCACGGTAAAGATTTCGTGCTTCTTGATTGATAAAGATAGATAGTATCGCAACGAAGAATACTAGTTAGATTATCGTTTGAACCCTGTTTAGGTTCTAAGAGTTGTACTTGATAATTGTATACGTTGTTTAAAACTTGTCGTACTGTAAAGATGTATTAGTTGATACATAGAGGATATTAAGTCGAGTTGTAAACGTTATATGATAACTCAAATAGAATGAATCATATTTTATAGTTGATTCGAGAATTGTAATTGATTCAAAGTTATGAAATCAATAAGAAGAATTTATTCAAAGGATATTGAAAAGTTTAAATTATTATGCATTTTAGTAACATTGAATATGATGTAAAGATGAGATCTTGGATATAAATAGAATTTATATTCTAAATTGTAATAAGCAAAGTTGTATTCTTTTACTAATGATTAAAATATGTAATAGTTCGACGATAGTAGTATCGTGACTGCACCGGATCAGAGGAAAGAGAAGAACCCGGATTTGGGGGCGTCACATACGCAGCCAATGAGGACATTAGCCATCACAAGTTTGGGGGTGTTTCAAATTTATCAGCTTTCCCTTATCAACTTTTGTTTATCATGCTAGGATGCCATTAGCACTATTTTTACTGTTTTGTTAGTAGTTTTTGGGCTGCTAAGTTGATATAACTTGTAGTCATTGATATTGTTATCAGTTTTTGATGTTTTTGGATGCATGGATTATTTTGGAATGTTTATTACGTATTTCTATCCATATTACAGCTTTATTAGTATGAATGGATGTTTATCTATCTTTTCGTGCCATGATAGTATCCATATTAGGGTTAGAACCCAATTTTTAACTGTCTATATGATTGGTGGGTTATATTCAGTATAATTTTTGATTGCGGCCAATGATATGCGTGTTATAGCTTTGTCAAAAATGGTTAAGCAAGTATGAATGAGTCTTAGATTGCTTTTTAGTTAATACTGCGGTTGATCATGTCTACCCTTTTGAGCACGCACCAACTGTGATAATTAGTTATGTTTCATTTAAACTTAATTGGTAGCTTTTACGAAATTTTTTTGCTTTAGCTCTTGCGAACTTAAGTGAGTCAATGTAGTAAGATTTAGATCCTTATGCAAGCTCGGACACATTCATGGTCCAATAGCATATAAAAAAAATATAAAATAAAAGAATAAATCGATAGCCTGAGTTGGCCAAGTTTGATTAAGTGGCTTTTGTTACTCGAGTTAATAGATCCTTAGGGGTGTTTTACACCTAATGCCCTAAAGGCATTTGGTTTGGGAGTTATTGATCAAAACCTAGTTACATGGGTAACTCTGAAAAGCCTAATGTGATTAGACATTGCACGGTCATGCTTAAGGTTGCATTGTTTAAATAACGGAAAAGAAAATTCTAGTTTGGCTTAAGTTTGGCTACGTGGCTAGTTTTACTTGAGTTATTAAATTCTGAGGGGTGTTCTACACCTAGTGCCCTAAAACCATCAGGTTTGGGAGTCACTGATCAAAAACTTGTTACATGAGTAATTCAGCCTAAGGTAACCAAATTTTTGCACAAGTCAAGTCTAACCGTTATAATGCTAGTGCCGGGTGGTCTGTTTTTGCATTTGTGTCTTGTTCTGAAGTCTTGATGTAACTTGAGCATTTTGAGTGAGCATTTTCCTTGGTGCAATTGTCTATGTTTTTGAATTATAATTGGTTAGAGTAGTTGGTATTCACACACACAGATTTGGATCAGTAGCAGTCTAAACTAAAGATTTGATCGAACCGTATTTATTACTTTGCTTCTATTTTGAAATTGCTATTCTTATCCTTGAGGCCGCAATGCAGGTACATAGTAGTTAGTCTAATTCGTAGTATATTTACTTTTGATAGTATGGTTATAATATTTTTGCTTGAGGACAAGCAAATGCTTAAGTTTGGGGGTATTTGATCAGTGGATTTTACACCCGCGAATCGAATACTTTTAGACTTAAGAAGATGCCTGTTCTTATTTCTTTATATTACTTTTATATTATTTTGTTAGTATTTTGTTTAATATAAGTTTTACAGGAGTTTATAGGACAAGTCCAGCTTTAAAAGAGGCAAAGTGGCCATTTCTCTAGACCCGATGCCGCAGCGCCGGCAGGCTTATATATTTTGGCGTTGCAGCACCAGAAGCCCCTCAATTCTCTGACCACTCAGCGTCGCAGCGCCTCACTGCCCATACTAAGGTGGCGTCACAGCGCCATGTATTGACCAGAAGCCCTTGACCCAGCGCCGCAGTGCCAGAACAAAGCTTAAAAGCTGGCGCCGCAGTGCTAGCTCCGGTCTTTTGGCAGAAAAGGTCATTAAATGACCTAGCTGAAGGAGGATTTGAGATCTTTAACTTTGGCAGCCTCCTTTTCTCTCTATAGCTGATTTCTAGCTTATTAAGTTACTTTACTTTATTTTTTCTTCTCTTCTTCTCTTTAGCTTAGCTTAGTTTGTACATATAGACTAAGGATAGATAGGGATTCCTTGGAGCTCAAGAGCGATATAGCAACACAGATTTGAAGGCGAATCGGAGGAAGTTCTTGGAGATTGAAGAAAGCTTTGACAGAGTTCATTCTTCTCTAGTTTTTCCTTTGATTTTGTATTTGTAGATGTTGTTATTGTTGCTACTTATGTCTAGTTTAAAAGCTATGAACTAAATATTAGCTCTAAGGTTATAATAGAACGCTTTGTTATTTGAATTGATTATCTTATCTCTTTGGTTGGCACCATATGGTTTGGTTTAATGTATTCATGCTTAATGTTTCATTGCTAAGGAATTAGTGATTGTTTGGTAATCTATGAGAAATTGGGAGATGGACTATAGATTGAGATTATAATATGTTGGCATGTGTTTGTCTATAGGATAGGAATATACCTGTATGCCACGTGTGATCTTATGAGAACCTTTGTTTTAATTCTTCGTTAGGGTTAATTCGCATAGGAATGTGTTGGATTATCGCCTAGCTTGGATGTTCCTTTCGGTCTATTCCCGTTTGGGTCGATTAGAGAGGATACGCTCATACATACTTCGGAAGAGGCGTATGAGTACTTGTGAGTTCTTAGTAGACATTACTTCGTGACCATTAAGACCAAAGAGAGACGGGTAGGATTTTTGATGAAACATAGCACACCATTTATTCGACAGAATGCTAGTGTGGGGTGAAATTATGATCTTAGCTTGTAGCGTATTTGATACCTATCTTTGTCCATTTACTTGCTTTGATAATTAGATTTAATTAGATTAACCACAACTCTTCCATTTATTCTGTTCAGACCTGACTTAAGCGATATAAAGTAAATGCTTGGTTTATTTTAGGAAGTAGTTCCTCGTGGTTTCGACACTTTCTTATCACTATATTACTTGTTAAACTGCGTATACTTGCACGTGTTTAGTGATCGGTTATCCGACCAACAACTACTTTCAATCTCCCACTTACACCAAAGTCAATCGCCATGGTATCTCATACCCATCTTCTCTAAGTGACGATCAAATTGATGTTGTATTAAAGCTTAAGTAAATGGATCTTCAATGTTGTCTTGAGAGTCCACATGCTTCAGGGTGACATCTCCACTTTCAATGATCTCTCTAATCAAATTAAACCGCCGTAACACGTGTTTGGATTTTTTATGAGACCTGGGTTCCTTAGCCTGTGCAACAGCTCTGGTGTTGTCACATAATAAAGGTACTGCTCCTCTAATGCTAGGAACCACACCAAGTTCAGTTATGAACTTCTTCATCCACACAGCTTCCTTTTCAGCTTCACCTGCAGCTATGTACTCTGCCTCTGTCATTGAATCAACAACTGTTTACTGCTTGGAACTCTTCTAACTCACTGCGCCACCATTTAAGGTAAACACATACCCCAAAATAGATTTACTGTCATCTTGGTCCATTTGAAAACTTGAGTCTGTGTAGCCCTTTAGTTTCAACTTAGACCCACCATAGACAAGAAATACATCCTTAGTTCTTCTTAAGTACTTTAGGATATTTTTCACTGCCTACCAGTGTTCTTCTCAAGGATTTGACTGATATCTTCTCGTTACACTAAGTGCATGAGCGACATCAGGCCTCGTATATATCATACCGTATATGATAGATCCTATTGCTGAAGCATAAGAAATCTTACTCATACAATTTCTCTCCTCAGGTGTCTTTGGGGCCTGTTTCTTGGAGAGATGTATTACATAGCTCATCGGCATGAGACCTCTTTTGGAGTCTTCTATGCTAAACCTCTTTATCATTGTGTCAATGTATATTCCTTGGGACAAGCCAAGCATCCTTTTAGATCTATCTCTATATATCTTTATCCCCAAAATATAGGATGCTTCTCCCAAGTCTTTCATGGAGAAGTGTTTAGATAATCAAATTTTGATCGACTGTAGCATAGGAATATCATTCCCTATCGGTAGTATATCATCAACATATAGTATAAGGAATGACATAGCGCTCCCACTAACCTTTTTGTACACACATAGTTCATCCTCATTTTTGATAAAATCAAACTCTTTGGTTGTCTCATCAAAACAGATGTTCCACCTTCGAGAAGCTTGCTTCAATCTATAAATGGATCATTGCAGCTTACAGACTTAATTTGTTCCAACCGCTAAAAAAAATCCCTCTTGCTGTGTCATATACACATCCTCCTCAAGGTTCCCATTGAGGAAGGCCGTTTTCATGTCTATCTGCCAGATTTTGTAGTCATAGTAAGCTGCAATTGCAAGCAAAATCCAAATGGACTTGAGCATAGCTACTGGCGAGAAGGTTTCATCATAGTCAACACCTTGTCTTTGTTTGAAACCTTTTGCAACCAGTCGGGCCTTTTAGATCTCTACCTTGTCGTCCGCTCTAGTCTTTCTTTTAAAGACCCAATTGAACCCAATAGGCTTAATGCCCTCAGGTGATGAAACCAAAGTCCATACTTTGTTCTCATACATGGAGTCCATCTTGGATTTCATGGCTTCTTGCCATTTCTCCGAGTCCTTACTACTCATAGCCTGTTCGTAATTCAATGAATCATCATCGTTCATTATGCGTACCTCCTCGTCATCCTCTATGACGAATCCCTATATATCAGGTATCTTCGGTATCCTTCCAGATTTACGAATAGGGTGTTGTATAATAGGTTCTTATACTTGGTCAGATGCCTGACTTTGATCTATTGTAATTTTTGGGTCTTGAACTTCTTCAAGATTTATCTTACTCCTACTAACCCCTTCAAGGATAAACTCCTTTTCCAAGAAGGCAACATGTTTCGCAACAAACACCTTTTGATCAGTAAGATGATAGAAATAATACCCTATAGTTTCTTTAGGGTATCTCACAAATCTACATTTTTCAGATCTAGTCTGCAGCTTATCATTTTTAAACTTTTGACATAAGATGGAAAATCCTAAGTCTTAACAAACTTAAGATTCGGTTTTCTCCCTGTCCATATCTCATATGAGGTCTTTGGGACGGTCTTGGTAGGGACTTTGTTAAGTAGATATGCAGCCGTTTCTAGGCCATAACCTCAGAATGATACTGAAAGATCGGTAAAACTCATCATGGAACGAACCATGTCCAACAATGTTTGATTTCTCCTTTCAGATATAATATTTAACTGTGGTGTTCTTGGTGGAGTCCATTGTGAGATTATACCATTTTCTTTGAGACAATTAAGAAACTCATCGCTTACGTATTCACCACCTCGATCTGATTGAAGAATCTTAATACTTTTGCTAGTTTGTTTCTCTACTTCACTTCTGAATTCTTTGAACTTTTTAAATGATTCAGATTTGTATTTCATTAAATACACATATCCAAATCTTGAATGATCATCAGTGAAAGTAATAAATAAGAATACCCTCCTCGTGCATTCATTGTCATAGGTCCACAAATATCTGTGTGTACCAATGCTAACAACTTTATAACTTTTTCTCATTTTCCACTAAAATGAGATTTAGTCATCTTACCCATGAGGCAAGATTCACAAGTTGGATATGAATCATAATCAGATAACTCTAAGAGCCATCTTTATGCAACTTGGATGATCTTGTTTCATTAATATGACTAAGTCTACAGTGCCACATGAAGGTATAATTAACATTATCTCTTTTTTGTTTCTTAGTTTGTTCAATTTGAAGTATATTTTCATGCAAGTCAAGTATGTAAAGTCCATTCAGTAATTTACCAACACAATATAAAACATTCTTATTATAAATAGAACAACTATTGTTGTTTATTATAATGTCAAAACCATCCATATCCAATACAGAAATTGAGATAATATTTTTAATGAGTGTTGGAATAAAATAATAATTATTTAAATAAATAAACTTTTTCGTAGGTAGTGCTAAACAATAAGTCCAGCAACCTTTGCTCTATTTTCCACTCGTAGGACGACTTCATCCTTGTTCAGCTTTCTACTTCTGACCAGTCCCTGCATAGTATTAAATATGTGAGAACTATAGCCGGTATCCAATACCCAAGTAGAAGTTTGACTTTTAGAAAAATTAATTTCAATCATGAACAAAACTTGATTGGAACAAAACTTAATTTCAATCATGAACAAAATTAATTTCAATCAGGTTTTTTTGATCCTTCACTTTCGCCCTGCCCTTAGCCTTCTTGGTTTTCTTCTTTATAGAAGATACCTTGGGCTTGTTCCTTTTCTTAGAAGAATCATCCACCTGTAAGACTTGGTTCTTCTTGGATGGGAAGTATCCTTCAGCAGATTTCAACATGTTAACTAATTTAGGAAAGCCGACATCTAACTTATTCATGTGAAAATTCACAACAAATTGTGAGAATGTATCTGGGAGTGACTACAAGATTAAATCTTGACTTAACTCCCCATCCATGATGAACTCAAGTTGTCCAAGACGTTCAATCAAATTAATTATCTTTAGGACATGAGTCTCAACAACAGTGCCCTCGGTCATCCGAGATCGGAAGAGCTTCTTAGATATCTCATATCTTGCAGTCCTACTTTGTTCACCATACAACTCTCGGAGGTGCAGCAATATAGCAAGAGTATCCATAGTTTCATGCTAACGCTGAAGCTCGTTACTCATGGATGCGAGCATGATGCATTGAGCCACAGATGCATCATCTTGCCACTTCTTAAAAGTAGCAATATCTTCCTCACAGGCTTCTTCTACAACAGTTGCAAGGACGGACGAATTTAGGACATAGGAAATCTTTTTAGCAGTGAGAACAATTCTTAAATTTCTTAACCAGTCCGTGTAATTCGGGCCAGTCAGTTTGTTGACATCAAATATGCTACGCAATGATAGTGAGTGTGACATTTTTCAAATTCTGCATGTGAAATTAAAAAACATTTTAGCAAACATTTATTTAATTCTGCATGTGAAATTAAAAAACATTTTAGCAAACATTTTTCAAATTCTGCATGTGAAGAACTGGCTTCAGGCACTGCAGCACCATGTCAGCACCAGGAACACGGGTGTAGACACTCAAAATTTTACTTTCTTTGTACTAACCTTGCAGAAAGTCTAAAGCGTAATTTTACTTCGAGACAACCCCGAGGTAGGGTAAAAGTACCAGGTCATCCCGGAGATGACCCCATGAAAGATTCAAAGGACCAATGACGTCCGAACATGTCGTGAACCGAACAAGGATCTCCAAGCTGAGACAATGTCCACCGAAAACCAACTCAGTAAACCTCAAAATGCGTGCCATCGACAATAAACCAGCTAACTTCCATTGGGAATTGGAAGATACTTCTCAGCTGTCAGCATCATCTTCCCGGACCCCGACTCAGTCAGACTCGATTTTATTCCGTCGCATTCTGCACAGATTTTTTGAAAGTTCAGTCTGCTGATGTTAACTTCTTTAGAACCGGGACTGAAGTAACGTACTTCGAGACGGCAGGCCCCGCCTGGCCCAGCTGCATCCATACATGTAGGTTAAAACACCCACATTAGTTCATTTAGAAAAAAAGAAGAAGGGATAGTTTTATAGAGAGAAAACAATTCTAGAGAGAGAAGGCATCGGGTTGGACTTGTAAACACCCACTTTGAGTTATTTTCTCTCATTTAGCATCTACTTGGAGCCCCAAGAGTGTTCTACGTTGATCCCGGGAGTTAAAACGCTTGTTCACGCGTCCCCCAAGGTGAAAAAATGCACTTTCTAGCTACGTTCTTTGTAAAGTTTGTTTAATATACTAGGTTGATGATATATATTGTTTAAATCTAGTTAAACTTGTTGTTTTCTAAGCATATCGTGTAATAGTTTATAGATATTGCGTTTCTATCTGTTATATATATTTTTTTTGCATTGTAAATCAAGTACGGAGGCTAGATCTACCTAGATCTAAGCCGAATCTAGCCTTTGAGTGGTTATTAAGCATGGAGCTTTAATTCGTGTGCTAGATTGGTTTAGATTCATGGTAGATTTATATATTTATTGCTTTAAATGGTCCCGGTTACCCCGTATATCCCTAGATTTGTATCTAGAGGCGAAAAGGGTTCGAAATAGCTTGAATCAGTGATTTCAATCGATGAAATCATCTAAAAAATCAAGTCTAGGACATTATACATATATATTCCCGCATAAATAATGTGAGCCTAGGAATCCCGATGTTGAGATCCCCGAATGAATCTCGACTTGATTCCCACGTTGGACCGATTTTGATGATGTAATGTTTAAATAACGCGAATATCATTGTATATGTAATATTTGGATCTTGAAGATGAGCTCGAGGGTTAGTCCCAAGAAGTCGGATTCAAGATCACTTGATAGTGAAAACTTTAATTGTGGGTGCTCGGTTTCATCGAGATGGCTTACATGCCCGATGATGATCCGACCCTTTTGACGCTTTTTACATGCATATCATCAAAATGATTTCCGGTAAAACCACAAAGAGCTTTCAATAATAATAAAGCAGGTCGGGAATAGACATTAGATCATAAATGGAAGTATCAAAGGACCTCGATTCCTATTTGACGAAGGATTTGAAAACTTTGTTTTCAAAACATCATTGATATATATTGTGTTCTAAAAATGAACTTTTATATAAATCAAATCCTTCGTGCATAGGGTTAAAGAGGTACAGCACTACTTTCGTAATAATTACATATACTAAAAAATCAATAATGGAAGTATCACAGATCCTTGATTACTATTCGGGCGAAGGATTTAAAAACCTTGTGTTTTCCCAAAATATCATATAAAATGTATATTTTGTCTAAAAATGAACTTTTTCTAAATCAAACTCTTTGTACATAGGTGCAAAAGAGGAACGATACTACTTCCAAATAAACTCACAATGAGGCTTAGAATAAACCTTTTCAAATAAAACACACACACACACACACACACACACTCTCACACACACACAAACACACTTTATGCACAGAAAATCAATAAGTTGTGGTACCATATTTTCACGGGAGTCGGGGGGTGCCTAACACCTTCCGCGCCGCTTAACTTAGCCCCTGAATTCCACGAATCTCGGGTTTCAGATCAATCTTACGGAGTCACATATTGGACCATATTGCGAAAACTATTAAAACTCGGATGAGTTGGTACATCCATTTATACCATACCAACTGGTGCCTCTATCTCATTCGGTCCAATCATAAAATAATATAAATCAATCTTTTTTAAAGTCGTCGACACTTATGTCGGTACCACTTTTCTAAAACCTTACCCTTAAAATCCAAAGACATAGCGAATGAAAAAGGGGTAAAAACAAATAAACACAAATTTAGGAAAGACGGACACTATAGATTTTTTTTCGGCGTGGACAGGTGGTGACTCTGCTGGGGATTAAAGAGGGCTTAAGCCGCGTTCAATCTTTTTGATTTTCATTCTGCATGTGCATCTTGTGTGAATGATCTTTATGTGTGATAATTGTCTCGATCTTTAAGCAGTTTTTGTATTAGTGCCTCGCACAATATATTAGTGCTTCACACAATGTCATCATATTGCATCCGGTGAGGACGTGAATGTATGTGAATGTATGTTGTGTGGTACCTCCATTAGGAGGCAATCCCGTCGGTTGTTTATTACTGGACTCCTCTAGGTGTTTCCATTGTGAAGCTCAAGAAAGGCACCACTCATATCCGCTCTAATTGGAAAATGGATGTTTTCATCAAGTAAATTGCGAAGATCTGGAAACCAATTTCAAACATCCCGTGAGATTAACCCTAAGATAGGTCAGCCTCTGATAAACCAAACACGTGGTGTGTTTCTTCATGCCCTATTTACTCTTTCGTGTATATAAATGCCCATCATCTGGTACTGTCATTTGTACATCTTTTATATCCTGTCATCAATTTGACTAGCCCATTGTGTTGCAGGAAAAGATCAAAAAACCATTAAACTGATGCATATCATGACATGCATCCCTGTCCACCAGTATCTAGTCTAAACTAGATATCGATTTTGTGCAGATTGGTCGTAGAACTCGATTTTGAGCCAAGAAGGCCCGTTCACCACCAGCCAAGATGGCTGAAGGAAGCTCATCTGAACCCATCCCTTTATCTCGAGATGAATTCGAGGAGTTTAAGAAACAGATTGCCGAGATGACGACCCTGTTAAGAGAACAGTGCAAAGTATCTCAGGAACCTAAGCATAAGAGTCAGACTGAACCCTCTGTGCAAGGAAATATGAAAATAATAGAAAAGGAAGGTGATACCCAGATGTCCACACCTATCTCTCCCCTCGATGTTGAAGTATCCAAGGAGGCCCCCATCCAGAAGACGATACAGGAAATTATAGACCTCCGGGAGGATGAGGAAACTGGAGATATCAGGAGGAAGGTTAGGAAGATGGAGGACGCCATTTGGTATATGAAAGGGACAGGATCCCGTGGGAGCATGAATTATTCAGATCTGTGTATTTTCCCAAAAGCGAGATACCCGGATAAATTTCAAATCCCAGAGTTTGAGAAATACAATGGATTGGGGGATCCCTATACTCACTTAAAAGTCTACATAGGTGAACTGGGAACCTACGCCGAGGATGAAAACCTCAGAATGTAGCTATTACAGAAAAGCCTTACCGGTGAAGCCAGAACTTGGTACGCTAGAATAGATAATTCCAAAGTCAGAGGTTGGGAAGATTTGGCCCATGCTTTCCTCAACCAGTATAGTTTCCAATCCCAAATGGCACCTGATCGCTACCAGGTTACCAAAGTCAAGAAATTAAGTAATAAATCATTTAGAGAATATGCACAGCAGTGGAGGCGAATGGCGGCCCAAGTTAAACCACCAATGGATGAAAGTGAGATTGTGACAACTTTCATTGATATACATGAAGCCCCTTTCTATGAGAGAGTTCTTGTCGGATTAGGCAAATCCTTCTCCGAAATGATCAAACATGGAGAAATGGCGAAAATGGGTTTGAAGTCTAGCAAAATTAAAGATCTCACTGCTTTAGAAGCCGTAGCAGAGCACATACATTCGGGAAACTATGCAAGTGCTCCCAAAAGAGTATCTAACAGGAAGGAAGAAGATGTCTCTTTGATATTGCAAGGACAAGCTGCTAATAAGAGCCCTAGTCCGCCTATCCATAAACAGAACACTCATCCTATGAATTCCCAAAATCCTACAACATTGAAGGTTGGGGAGAACAAGCGAAGAAGGATATTCACTCCTTTAGGGGACTCTTTGGAGAATATATTAGCACTATTGATCGCCTAGAAGAAGATCGTTGAGATAGCTCCACCTTCTGATCTAAATGGAAGGTAATTTGATCCCAGCAAGAAATGCGCTTAGCATTCCAACTCATCGAGGCATGATACTCAAGAATGTTGAACTTTAAAACACAAGATTCAGAACTTGATTGACAACGGTGAGATTATAGTCAAAGCGCCAGAACAATCGAATGTTAACAACAACCCTTTGCCTTATCATAATGCGGAAGGAATCAACATGATCGGGGCAGAAGGCAGGGAAAACTGCAAGTACCTGAGGAAGGTAGGGAAAGCACCCTCTGCAAAGGACCCTGTAATATCGGGATACCTCGAAGATAAGTATATGGTGGAGCAAGGCTTGGCCTCGATTAAGGCACGAGTGAACCAGTTGGCAGATTTGGTCGTATACCAACATCAGTTGACCTGACAACTAATAGACCAAATCCTACCAAGGCAAACCAAAACTATACCCGTCCAAGATGTCCAAACCTAAAGAAGGGATTGAATTCACTATCAAGAGAAGAACAAATGGACAGAAAAGATGGCCAGGGAAGCTAGACTTCAGAGCCGACGAGAATTTGTAGCCAAATGGAAATTCACCCCCTTGGGACAGTACAGGGAGGAAATTATGTGCTCCTTGATCGAGGAAGGAAAGATCATAAAATTTCTACCACCCCCGGATACGCGATCGAAGTGTTTCGACCCTTCTAGATCTGCCTTTATCATTTGAATGCCCCTGGACATTGCGGACCCATAACAATAAAAGGATTATCTGAGCAGAGAAACAAGGCTACTCTGGAGATACCGGCACCAAAACCATTGATGTTTGCTCCTTGGCCGCAACTCCCAATTCTTAGCCTAAAGAAGGTACCATGGAATTATGGAGAAGGCATAAAATTGACACCCGATTATACAACTATCGTACCTAAGGAGATTCCACTTTACCTCTCGAGGAGTTTATTGAAATCGGCAACCAAGGTATTGGGGAAGGTGTCAAAGGGAAAGATCACATAATTCCTCCTTAAGATGGGGCACAACGAAGCAAGGACGATCAAGCAGTTAGAAGCGGAACCACATCAAATCTCCATTCTGGATTTAGTATTAGCTTCTGACGACCATCGTCAAATTCTAAACCAAGTATTGGAGGTGGCACACATGTCCAAAACCATTGATATTGAGAACTTTCAGCACCTGATCAGCCATGTATTGGACAGTAATGTGATATCCTTCACCAATGACGATATACCAGCTGAAGGAACTAAGCATCACCGACCATTGCATATCACTGTCGTGTCACCTAGATACGTGGTAGGAGGCGTACTAATTGATGGCAGATCATCCTTGAACATCTGTCCACAAGATACTCTAGATAGGATGAAGATCAACCCGAATCGGATTCGGGAAAGGAATGTGGTGGTACAAGCATTCGACGGATCAAGAAGGGATACAGTTTGGGAAATTGAACTTCCTGTGGAGATTGGCCTGTTTACCTTCAATATACCTTTCCAAATCCTGAAAATCATTATCGGATATAATCTGTTACTGGGACGACCATATATCCACATGGCTGGAGTTGTTCCTTCAACTCTTCATCAACAATTAAAATACATCGTCAACGGCAATCTGGTCACTGTTAGTGCAGAACCTGATTATCATATCCATGATCTGGGAGATATGCCCCTGATCAGCGTGAATGAGGGTATTGAGCCCGCTATTTTTCAAGCCTTTGAAGTAAGCAATCCACGATACCACTCTATGGGTGCGCCAACCTTAACTCCCCAGATATCTCCAAAAGTGATTGCAGTTGGCCAAGAGATGCTTGTTGGGTTTGTACGTAACGCAATCATGCAATCAGTGAATTTATACAAACCCATTACCATGATCATTCTTATGCATCAATTATCAGTGAATGAAGAAGGAGAAAAACAGAATTATACCTTTGAAGATCCAAGCTTCCTCAGGTACAAGTTCTACTCCTTTGATTCCTTTAATTCCTCTGTAGTGGCTCCTTCCCTTGATCAATGTCAGCCACCCAAATGTTTGGCCTCTAAAGGTGATCCACCAAGGAAGATGAAGAACTCAGTAAGATGGGTTATTGGCTTAACCCTTGTTTCTATCTCTATAGAATATGTGTACTCCCAACTCTTGAAAAATTCACGTACCTTATTTCTGATATAAGACTCTCTTATATAGATATTAGGTTAACCCTCCTAATCCAATTAGAATAGGGTTTTATTTAATTAATTAATTAAATACTTTTAATTAATTTATATCCTAATCTTTATTAGGATTGAGAGAGTGTACTGATATTATATTAATTTCTAAACTCCTTTAGAATTAAAATAATAATAATAATAATATTATTAATAAGACTCCTCTTATTAATTTATATTTAATATTTCTAAAATATTAAATAATAAACATTAAGCTATTTAATTTATTCTATCATCATAGATTAAATTAATTATACTTAATGCATTATTACTCTCATGCCATTTTCTTCTTAAATAATTCTTCTTCCTTTTATGGTGTGACCCTTTAGGTTCTCCATATTAAACCGGTTGTGAATAAATCAATTAGAACAATTCTAATCTTATTTAAATAAACAAATTAAACTAATAATCTATTTAAATAAATAACATTTATTCTACAATAGGGATAAGCCTCCCTAGCAATCAACGACTTTCCAGATAATATAGATTTCAACATTAATCATAAAAGAACCTGTGAGTTAATAGTTACCGTACAATTCAATCCTTCTACCATACAATGTCCCAATTAAATATAAGACATGGATTTACTGTTAAGTCTTAATTTATTTAATTATATGTATTTCGATTAGAAAATGCACAACTCCAAATAATGAAAATTAGAAACCTCTTTCTAATTTCATTCTACCTTGGCCAAGGATTCCTGGGTTGTCATTTAACGAATCACATAGGACATATCTCCTCTTTTACTAGAGGTGGTAGATTCTTTATTGATCATTCATTATCTCCATATGTAACTTATTACACCCAAGCATACCCTATATATGCCTTAAAAGGCCTTAAGGAATTAGTCAAAGTATAATTTGTTACATACAAGATACTATGATGATCTCAAGTCCAAGGATCACATGTACTACTATCACATTAGGAATTCCTATTGACAGGCGAGTAAAACTCCATTAGGTATTCCATAGCGAGTCACGTTCAGTGAACTTATTCTCCAATAAGCACCTACATACTTATTAGAATACACTGCTTGAGTTTACTGCTATATCAATTAATTAATTTATTCCTCATAAATCAATATAATTATTAATCTCTATAACAATTAATTATCATTTATATGATTAATTATCACAATAAATAAATATAAATTTTATTATATTTATAATTCATTTATTCATTAATCAACATATTATCAAATAATTACTTGATAACAGTATATTGTCCATAACAATAATTAATATACTAAGACAATATATCTTATTCCTCATCAATACAATTCCGATTATATTTAAAATTAATTTTCTTATTATTATACTATCACTAGCCATAATAATAAATTCACATACTATAATAACAATTAATATAGATTAATTGTTTAATTAATAATTCTTCCATCCTTGAATTAATTAATCGTTAAATCTATTATCGTGCCACACAAGGTATCTCTCACAAGCTTACACTAAGCTTATTCTCATTCTCGACACTTATTTATTTTCACCGCAGTACTCACCCACCACATGTTCAATTTACTTAGAATTATTAAGTCACAAGGTTCACATATATAAATATATCGTGAATGAAAATATTCAAATATTCTATATAACATTTACGATAATATAATAACTCAAGCTATTAAAATCCTAAACTATCTCAATTAATTATACTTATAATAAGTATAACCTTTACGCTTATAATAATTAATATATATTCTATTAATCATTATAAATAATAATATACACGATAAAATAATAACTTAAGTTATTTAATAACTTAGTTTTCTTCCATTAATCAAACTCCCTTGAAAATATATTAGAAATTATGTATTTAGCCATAACATAAAATATTAGGTTTTCTCCAAATAAAAACATTCATTATTAGAAAATAATTTACTGATTGTCTTAAGATATTATTCTTAATATAATATCTATTAAAATAATTACATGTACGACACATGTACATATATTATATATATAAAAAATAGATAATAAGTTTATTTTCTATTATAATAAATTATTTCCATCAATTTATTTACATATAGCAATACATTTAATATATTTACTATATTAATTAATCATACCTATCATCTCAAATATATAAGGTAATATTATTATTCAAAAATAATATTTCCTTCATTTATTAAAATAACTCAATATTAAAAATTATTTTAATATCCTTTATTAGAAATATATACTAATTATTTCCCTTCCCTTTCAATAAATTGTCTCCAAAATAATTTCTTTAAATCTATACATTTAACCATATCCCAAATATTAATTATTCATTTAAAGATATAATGATTTTCATCTCCCTTTAATAACGTATATATATATATTTATTAACGCCATTCGCGCGTCAAACTTTCTCACATATTACCACTCTAAGTAATATATATAAGAAGTATCAACTAAAATTACATATTCAACACACATATTAATTCACTCCTTTACTTAAGTAAATTAAACACTGTACTATATCACCATAGTTAATTAAGGTTCAATATTTATATAATATTATTTCATAATATAACTCCCAACTTAAATTAACTAATATTTATTCTTATTATCTAATTCCCTTAAATAACCCATGCTTCACTATCCAAACCTATTCACGGACAGCTTAAGTGCTATTAATAACCTATATTATAAACATACTAGTTATTAATACACATACACAAGAATATGGTGATTATACATTAAGGATATTTAATGTCACCAACTGACTATGATAAAATAATTCTATAAATTATTTAATATCGATAGGAATTTATCCACCTCCTTTACCTCAATAGAATCGTCTCCAAAATAAATAACAAATATATATTTATAATATATTTATTAATCACAAAAATACATATTACATAGTCCATATTACCCTATGTAATATAATACCACATATCTCATATCACACATATATACTCTTATTCGAACCCATCTCACAGTTTAAGAATTTTATTTATTAAATCTTTAATTAATAATATCTAAAAATTCTGGTTTTCACATCCTCTCCCCCTTATAAGGATTCCGTCCTCGGAATCACCGAAACTTCCTCTACTCGGTGGTAGTCCGAATATTACATATTCTCTTGAATAATTTTATCCATTCTCTTTTCGGAAGTTTTATTATAACTTGCTCATTTGCATTCTATCACTTTCTCTTTTCTAAGGAACCTTCTACTTACTACATTCATCATTCAGAAGAATAAGAATCTTCCACGATTTTTCAATAATTGGGAAGTAGTATGAATACTCAGATTTCAATTTATGCTGAGGGGTCACACAAGACTGTGAACTCTTTTCTAGGTTTACTAGTGCTTTAACACAATCCTTCACACTGCAAACCAGAGTGTTTATCAATCACAAAGACTGAAAACACCCTCCACACGTACACTAGGTGGCCAGCCTATTGTACCACTACGTTGGGTCGCAACGTAGTGTTTTGTAACGACTATATGCGTTACGCTCGAAACCATTGTCCCCGAAAACATGTCCCCTTATAGGGTTGTTTACCTCAACTTTTCAACATCTGAATCCGCACCAGAGCAATCTGGTTTGGCATAAATACACAAGAATGTTTGAATTCCATAATTATTCTCTAACAATCATCTAGCCGAATCAAATAGCTTAGACTTTTATCAACAATCCAGACATCAATCGAAACATATCAATCCTCCTAACTGACCTTTTTCATAGTTCAAACGAAAACCAAAAATTCTTTTATGACATCATAATACCGTACCACCTCAGTCGTACGTTAAAAATTCTGTCATTTTATGACTTTATCATACTACATCATACCATCATGGACAGACGATCTCATGATCGCTCCGGACACTAGGTTTGATAGCATTGATGACTCCATCATTTACCATTCTACACCATATCAAATGATGCATATGGTTAAAAATACGTTTTGAAAGATTTTCAAATCATTTTTGTCTTAGCCAAAACAAATAACATAGACATACGAATAACAGTATCATTTTTAAAACTCATTGGTTCAGTCATCTGACCCAATATTTTCTCAAGAAAATCGAAGTGCAAACACTAGCACGAAGTCAATAAATTTTGAAAATCTAGCATAGCTAGAAGATTTAGAAAAATCCAAATTTCTCCATCACTTCAATCTCTTACAACCATCAATGCTCACTATTCCAAAACTCTTATATAATATATCTATTCTCAGTACAAATCACCAACTTACCACACCACGGAAGCTCAGGAACTTACCACAATCATATGGGTTGAGGAACTTATCCTAGTCAGACCAAAATCGTCCATTCGCTGAGGGGTCCCACCATACGATTATGAGTCACGAACTTATCATAGGCATGAGTCTTAAGAACTCGCACCTAATCTTAAT
>JAINUT010001879.1:0-101985 GCA_020205555.1 Panax stipuleanatus | reverse complement strand
TGACCTATACTTCCTGGGTTAAGACCGGGGCTGACCTGTACCTCCCGGGTTAAGATTGGGACTGACCTATACCTCCGAGTTGAGAACGGGGCTGACTTCTACTTCATAAGTGAGCCGGGGCTGACCTGTACCTCCCGAATTGAGATCGGGGCTGATCTGTACCTCCTGGTTTGAGACCTAGGCTGACCTATACCTCCCAGGTTGAGACTGAGGCAGACCTGTACCTCTCGGGTTGAGACCGGGGTGACCTGTACCTCCAGGTTGAGATTGGGAGATATGTACCTCTCGGGTTGAGATCGGGGTTGATTTGATGGACCCAATATTGAGATCGGGGTTGATTTGATGACCCGATATGAGATCGGGGTTGAACTGATGGCCCGATATTGAGTATCGGGGTTGATCTGATGGTCGATATGAGATCAGGGTTAATTGACGACCCTGGTATTGAGACCGGGTTGAACTGAGACCCAGTATTGAGACGGGGTGATTTGATGACCCGATATTGAGATCGGGTTGATTTGATGGCCCGATATTGAGATCAGGATTAGGGTTGATCTGATGGCCTGAAATTGAGATCGGGATGTATTTGACGGCCCGGTATTGAGACCGAGGTTGAACTGATTACCTGTTATTAAGATCGGGGTTGATTTGATGACCCGATATTAAGATCGTGGTTGATTTGATGGCCTGATATTGAGATCGGGGTTGATTTGATGGCCCGATATTGAGATCGGGGTTGATTTGTCAACCCGGTATTGAGACCGGGGTTGCACTGATGACCCGGTATTGAGACCGGGGTTAATTTGATGACCCGATATTGAGATCGGGGTTGATTTGATTGCCCGATATTGAGATCGGGGTTGATTTGATGGCCCGATATTGAGATCGGGGTTGAACTGAAGTCCCGATATTGAGATCGGGGTTGAACTGATGGCTCGATATTAAGATTAGGTTTGATCTGATGACCCGATATTGAGATTGAGGCTAATTTAATGGCCCGGTATTGAGATCGGGGTTGATTTGACGGCCCCTTATTGATACCGGGGTTGATTTGATGGTATTTTTGCCCTCCTACAGTGTTAGTAACAAGGACAGAAAATTTTGAGTGTCTACAGATGTCCCTCTTTATCATGTTCATGCAATGCAGTGAAATGGACAGGATAAAGTTTTCTAGACACTAGAAATGCAACTAAAGAGGCAACTCAATGCATGCTATGATACGCGAGGAGTCTCAGATACCTTTGAGGAGGTGGGGTTATCACTGAGTAATTACGTTAGTTTTTGCTAGGGATAACGTTACCCGTGATAACCCTTGTGGCTGCCTGACCGACGAGTACTGGTAGGATAACCACCGATAGGTTATCGGACTTAGACTACTATTGCAGACTATTTTCATCTCACTTTGCTGGGGAGGTCACTAATAGGCTACTACGAATTATTTTTCCTCATTTTTCATTGGGGATGACGCCATTCATAATAGCCTATGGATGACTCTGATAAGGATGACATTGTCGCCGCCGAGTTATGCCAATGCATTCCCGATGTTTATCTTAATGATACATTACACCGGTAGTTGACAACAGAGGGATTGAATCACCAATCATGCTTGCTGCTCCTTTTGAGGATGTGTATAATAGATTCCATCAATGGTGATGGATTACTATATTGCCTCCGCCACCGGATCCTTTTCGACATTTTGTGGGGTTGTAATAACAGCTAAGACGTCGCTGCAGTTGAGCCAACGGATGATACTGTCAACGGTCTATACCCGACGCTTGGCTGGGGTTGTACAACGGCTGAACTGTCTCGGTTTGTACCCGACGCTTCACTGGGGTTATGCCAACAGCTAAACTATCTCGGTCTATACCCGAAGCTTTGTTGGGGTTGTGTCAACGGCTGAACTGTCTCGGTCTGTACATGACACTTCTCGGGGGTTGTGCCAACGGCTGAACTATCTCGGTATTTACCCGACTCTTCGATGGGGTTGAGCCAACGGCTGAACTATCTTGGTCTGTACTCGACGCTTCGCTGGGGTTGTGCCAATTGCTAAACTATCTCAGTCTGTACCCGACGCTTCGCTGGGGTTGAGCCAACGGCTGAACTGTCTCTGTCTGTACCCGACACTTTGCTGGGGTTGAGCCAACGGCTGAACTGTCTCGATCTATACCCGACGCTTCGCTAGGGTTCAGCCAATGGGTGAACTATCTCAGTCTGTACCTGACGCTTGGCTGGGGTTGAGCCAACGGCTGAACTGTCTCAGTCTACACCATACGGTTCGCTGGGGTTGAGCCAACGGCTGAACTGTCTCGGTCTGTATTCGACGGTTCGCTAGGGTGGAGCCAATGGCTGAACTATCTCGGTCTATACCAGACGCTTCGCTGGGGTTGTGCCAATGGCTGAACTGTCTCGGTCTATACCCGACGCTTCGTTGGGGTTGTGCCAACAGCTAAACTGTCACGGTATGTACCCGCCACTTCGAAAGTGGCTGTTTTCGACAGTTTTGCGCAGTTTTTCGGCAATTTTTCAGTATTTTTCATCATTGATCCCCAGACATTGCTTCGAGATGAATACCAAGAGTTTTCAGATTGTTCCCCTTTCTGCCAGGATTACGCTGCTTAAACGCAGGATTTCAGGACAACCCGCTCAATCGCGTAGCGATTTTTCTTCAGATTTGACTCGACAGCTCATATAAACTCCGTTTCAACTCGAACTGAATCGAGCCCGGGAGAGTGGGACCCACCCAGGGGAGCCACAGGTAGAGGTGCGGTTGCCGCGGGTGGTGTAATTCCCTAGAATTTCTGAATATTATTAATGAATAAATTAATGAAGGTCGAATATTTATTTGAATATAATGATATTGTGTTATAAGATGAGTTAACTCAATTACTTCAAATTGAATTTATGATAATATGGAGAATTACGATAAACCCGTAGAATGCCTTGTGTGGCACGAGAATAGAATCGATGATGATTTGATCAATTAAAGGATGAATTGATAAGTAATTTATTAATTAATATTATATTATTAATTAATTATTATTGCAAGTAATGGAATATTAATGAGTGATTAATTATTATTGATTAACTGTGACTACGATTAATAAAACATTAACGAGTAAATTATTAACGAGTATAATAAGATATATATATATTTACTTGATTAATTGTTGTGTGCAAGGTATGTGATAATTAAACATATAATATATAGTAGTTACAACTATATTATATAAAGTGTAGTGTGACACTTAAGTGAGACTATATAATATATATAAGTGTAGTGTGACACTTAATCATCTTAATACAATATTAAAATATTTAAAAACATAACAGAGACAAGCTAGTTGGTAGCCTTGCCCTTGCCCTTATCAACACCCGAAGGTTCACCATGCTCTGCCTTAACTGAAATATTTTAGGAAAAGCAAGAATGAGCACAAATTGCTCAGCAAGCAATATACAATAAGGGTGATTAATAAGATTCTCAATTCTCGAAAGGGTATAACAAGGTTTGATAGTTCAAGGATAACAAGAATATCAACAGTTTTCAATAATAGTCGCTAAGGACAGAATAATATCAATGTGATTCAATAATAAATCAATTCAAGATTTCAAGATAACTGAATACTGAGTAGTCACTAAGGACTATGAACTTCTACTAGAATTAACAGTAATAAACTGAAAATCCAACAAAAATAGGTATAACAGGTGATCAGCCTAATGCACCATCGTTATGCATAACAATCAATCATACTCAAGTGTGCACGTCGGTTCTCCGACAATTATATATTCCCTTCAAAGAAGGTTGTTCTTCTCAATCAAATACAAGATCCCGCACCAATCAATTAGTTTGGGTCGCTTTTCAATAATATAAGTCTAGCCGAATCAAATGGCATAGACACTTTCACAATATTCAAGAACAATACTAAGTTCAACATGAATAATAGCTTTAATGAAATAAGAGTTCAAGTATGCTAATTCAATTCAAACGATTAAGTAGGAAATTAGTTTGCAATATACAAAGATAGAATACTTGTATCCAAAGAGATAAGGTTTAGATAATCGCTTACGATATCCGTTGAATAAAGTAATGCAAGGGTTTAGGATACTTGCCTTATGCGTAGTTTACTCACGTAAAGCTAGCCAACACTTTTGGATTCCTATCGTAATACAATTACATATATATATGATATTCATTAGTCATATAATTTAACTTCACATTTTATCTTCGAATATACGATCAACACATAAGCTAAGTTTTAACCTAGCTACACAGTTATATAGAATATAATTTCTATCCTTAACTTCCTCTTTTCTCAAGTTGATCATATTCATACATCATTACTATCATGTGAGACTACCACAATTAGCAAACATACTCGCATATTATTAATATCACATAAGACTACAATCAATACTAAATATATTTTATTTTAGCAAGTTATGGCATTCTCATAAGTTAACCGTCAAAATCGGGTTCAAGTAACATCATATAATATCACGTAGTATGTATACATTTTAAAGAATACTTTTATGTTTGTATAACTTTTTCGAATCCAATCATACATGGTATAGGTTCTTAAGTTAATACTTAAAGCCATTCAAGGACACGAACTCATAAGGTCTAACATGCTCGCTTTTTAAACACATAAGATATTCATATAACTTGTATTAAACATGTTCATGAGTTTTCATATCACATATATGCAACTATCATTGTCATTAGTTTGAAAACATGCTTCATTTACCCAAATTTGGTTTCACTACATGTAACATAGTAGGCAAACATGAATGATAGATTAGCAAGTCTACAAGTTCTATCAAACATGTTAATAAGTATCGAAATTTAAATCTCAATGTAACATGTCGACGTTCACGTTCAACACTTATACTTTCATTAATAAAGTTTGCTAATATGTTCTAACACGTTCATGCTACATTATGAAATCTGTATACGTAAGTTAATGTGTTCGACATGTATTTCAAGTTTATACAAACATGCCCAAAAAATCAGAATATATATATGGTCTTTACATGTCAATATCAACCTTTAAACTTGTATTTTTGTTAGAAATGTTCAATAGTGAGGTTTAACATGCCCTTGTCATACTATGAACCACATATATATAAGTTAATAAGTCTTTCATGCATCTCTACCTCATACCAACATGCTTTGAAAATTAGAACATCAATGTGTTACACACATGTCAAAGTTAGCTTTCAAAACTTTGATTTTCGTTAGGAAAATGCACTAGTTAGGTTCACATGTTAATATTATATCACGATACATATATACTTAAGTCAATATGCATTTCGTGTGTGTCTAGGTCATACTAATATGTCTCACAAGTCAGAATGTCTAAAATGGATACAACGAATCAACGTCCATTTTAAAATCCTAAGTTTATTTCGAAAATCTATCACTTCATCGTTTATGTAAGCGATCCGAATATAACATGCTCATACTAATTTAACAAGTCCATATATACGTATAAATCATATCAGCATGCTTGTTTTATTTTATTTCATCAACTAATATGTAGCAGACATCAAGCAGGAAGCAAAAAGTAAAAATCTGCAGCAGGGGCCCTGCGCAGCTGCGCTGTGCCGCAGTGTAATGACGGCGCAGCTGCGCCATGCCTGGTTCGAACCAAGATGCAGTCTGCTTCGGCAGACTTCCAGCCCAAACACAAAACTTTCTTCACCAATTCGTATGTAGTCAGTCATATAACAATTTAAATATGCTTATATGGTTATATAACACTTAAGTAAGCATTCTACATCCTAATTACACTTTAATTCAACATGATCAAGAATCTAAGAAATTGCAGAAAACCAAAATGAAGAACTTGAGAGTATACCTCTGTAATGAAATTGGGCTTGCTGCTATCTTAAGAACACTGATATATATATATATATATATATATATATACATATATATATATATATATATATATATATATAACTCTTAACTCAACACTCAAGCAATATCTCAGCATTTGATTTTGTGAAGAGGATGAGCTATATATATAGAGATAACATTACACAGATAATGCAATAATCCAATAAATTGAACCATCAGGAGATTGGATTGCATGGTAGTTATAAGGAAGTTGGTAATTAGTAGTTGGCTTACACTATTGAGGCCACTCCCCTTGCAATGATCATTGCTATGTTGCTGAGTTTGAGAAGGTAGGAGTAGGCTAGCTTCATGAGTGTTTCACGTGAGATGAACTAAGTCTCTTATTATGGGACAAGGAAAGAAACTCTGATATTGTAAATGGACCACATGCTATACTTAAATTATTATACATATATGTATTAAATACTTAGACTATCTACACATATATATATTTTATACATATGTCTTTAATTGAAATGTCACACTATAATTCACATAATGTAGTAAGTGTGACTTGTACACATATACTCCATGTACACTTTTATCATGCTGGTATAGTCTTTTCAGATATTATCACACTATACTGTCTCTTTTATTATTAAATTGTATTAATCAACAAGTGATTACAATATATTCATGATATATCATTTTAATTTACACACACTCAGTTTGTCACAGATGCATTATCATGTAGTCATAATATATAGTTTCAACATGTACAATCATATAATATGGTTTAAATATACTTGCATGGTCACACATAAGTGTTTTTCTACACTATATACTATGGTTGTATTCCATATACTTTATATTATTAATTATTGCATGCTTGTACAATATAATCTTATTATATTAATAACTTACTTATTTATTTTATTATTCATAATGTCAAATAAATAAATTATTCATCTCATTGATTAATTAACGATAATATTAATTAATCCATTCCTCATTGATTAATAATGAAATTATTAACTTCCACAGCCATTGCTCATTTATCACGCACAGTATATAAATATAAATCTTATTATATTATAGACACGTTGCTCATTATTATTATTATATTTCGTGAAATAATAATAATCACATATTATTAATTAATCACCATTAATATTATATAATAATTATTCTACGATGATAATTAATTAATATTCTACGATTAACAATTAATATAGATTAATTATTCGCTCAAATTAATATAATCATTAATATTTCTCATCATTGTGCCACACAAGGCTATCAACGAGTTTATCGCAAACTCCATAAATTTCTCAATTGTTATAATTATTTAATTTAATATAATTGAATTAATCATTCTCATAACAAAAAATCATTTATATATGAATAAATATTCACTTCCATTAATATATTTATTTAATAATATATGGAAATTCTCGGGTATTACAAAAAGGCTAGTCTATTCCTCTATTTATCAAACTCAGCAAACCTTAGCTAGCAATCATCAATGGGGGAGTGGCTCCAACAGTGTAGTTCAACAACTAATCAACTACTCTCCATTAACCTTCATGCAATCCTTCATTCCCGTTGGTTTAATTTGAAGTACAATTGCAATGTATGTGTAATCTATTTTCTATAAATTGAGCTCTCTCCTTCACATTTCAATTTGCTAAGATTTTATGATTAAGTGAGAATAGAGAGTAATATATATCAGTGATAAGAAGTCTGAGAAAATTGGAAAGAAATTAGCAGAGGTATACTCTCCTTATTCCTCATTTCTGAAATTTCTAAAGTTCTTGATCATACTTGAATTATATGTTAAATTGATCGGAGAATGATTATTAGTTGTTATGTAAACTTATATGCAAGTTAGGAATGCAATGTGGCTGGTTTAGAAAGGATTTCGTAAGAAAATTTAGATGTTGGTCTTGTTAACTGCCGAAGCAGAACCTGCTCTATTTCTGGCCGAGACACGGCGCAGCTGCGCCCGTTTTGTACTAGGGTGCAGCGCAGCTGCGTCAGGACCTAACTTTAGTTTTCTATTTCTGCTAAAATCTGTTAAGTCTATCATGATGATAATACCTTAGCAATGCATGGAGAACATGTTTAACTTGTGTATATGTGATTCTTGATGTAGCATAAGTTGTTTTGACTTCGTTAGTATACATTGCTAAATGAACTTAAAGTTTCTAAAATAGACTTTGACATATTATATTGATGTTTATATTCTAACTTTTTGAACATGATTACATGGTCTAGATAGATGTGAAATGTAAGTTTAAAGGTGTTAAGTTTACACTAGCATACATGGTTTAAGTCGTAATGATTTCAAAAGCAAAATTCAGACTTTTACAAACTAAGTTGTATAAACATGGTGTAATAGTGTTCTGATATTTTTGAGCATACATGCTAGTACTTTTAACATCACTTAGATGACCTACATGTGCACATACTTCGTTAGATACTGGAAAGTTAGTTAATCATTATTTAGACATGTTTTAAAGCAAATAACAATGCTAGTCATGCGTAAATAATATGAACCCATGTGAGCATGCTTATTGACAGATTATATGACCACCTCACATGCATATATGGCAAGCATGGTAGTCCTATATGAGTTTATGACCTTGTATGGCCTTAAGTCATTAGAAACCGTAATCTGGAACTATAACATGTAAGTTGGACTTGGTAAGAATATGTAAGCATGCAAGACCCTTAAACATGTGTATATACTATGTGGCAATATGTGTTTAGGTTTTGGGACAGAAACAGCAGTGCAAAGCCAACCCTGGTCTGGCCAAGGGACAGCGCAGCTGCGCCATCCCTAGGTTGAACCAGGGCGCAGCTGCGCCAGGCTGAAGTGTAATATGGACATTTTTGCTTATTCTGATTTTCGACAGTTAACTTATTATGTTACCTAAGCTGCTAAACAAGGTCTAATCACTACTAATATATGTTTAAAATTAAAGTGTTGATAGTGTAACATGATGATGTTTAACTTATAAACGGAACTCCATAGATAATAATGACATAATCGGTTAAGTGTTATGATTTAATACGATGTTATATGTGGTATAACTGTGTAGTAAGGTTAAGACCTAACTTATATGTTGATTGTATATAAAAGATAAGGTATGATGTTAAACTATATGACTAATGGATATCCTATATAAGTAACTATGTTATAATAGGATCCGAAAAGTGTTGATAAGTTTTACGTTGGTAGACTACGCATAAGGCAAGTATCCGAACTATACTCTTTTATTAAGCAAGTTCTCGAACCCTACTCCTTATTGAGTATTGCTTAGACTTGTACTATTATTTTTCGTGCGAGTAAACCATTGAAATTATAATTCATGTCTTATGACTCATTGCTTTATAGCTAAGATAAAGTTGATTATATTCTTCGAACTATAATATCGAGTATTGAACTTATATTTATTCTTATATACATTGAAAGAGCGGTCTATGCCATTTGATTCGGCTAGACCTATATCATGATTAGAAAACTATCCAAACCAATTGATTAGTGCAGAAATTTGTATTGACTGAGATGAGCAACCTTCTTTGAATGGGAAACTATATTTATCGGGAGACCGACGTGCGCACTTGAGTACGATTAAATGCTATGCATAATGTAGGGTACTTTAGGCTAATCACCTATTGTACTTATTTTATTGGATTATCAGTATGTTGCTATTAATTCTTGTAATAGATGAGAAATTTTTTGTGTAATTCTGGGGACAGAATCCTTTTAAGGAGAGAAGATTGTAACGATTGAGATTTTATATTTAATTTTAAATATTTATTGAATTAAATAAATATTTTATGTGATTTATTTATTGAGTTAAATAAATGTTTTATGTGAATTATTTATTGAGTGAAATAAATAATTATGTGATTTATGGAAATGATTTAATTAAGTGTTACATATTAATTTAATGAATGTTATTTAATTGATGTGCATTGATAAGTACATAATATTCGATGATTACTATTCCTTTATGTTTAGTTTTATTACATGTTTCATGTGTATATGAGCTTAATAAGTTGTTTATTATTTTCAGGTGAATTAAAGCTAAAAGGATGGAAACAAGTTGATTTGGAGTTGAATTGAAGAGGAGTTTGACCAGCAGTTGACTTTCTCAATATTTGGAGATTCCTACATAGAATTGGATTGATATTACTATTAGAATTAGGACTTCTTTGGACTGAGATTTTATTTCCTTATTAGATTCTATTTCTTTATGGAAACTAGTTATAATTGTAATTCCTTTTAGGATTTGGATTCCTAGTTCTTATAGGATTTAGGCCCTTGTCTAGCACTATAAATAGAGGATGATAGTTAAGGTTTTATTCATTCAATCTTCTACCAACTATCATACCTCATTGAAGTGCAGACTTGGAGCATGTCAGGCTAGTTTCTTTAATTCAGTTCGGAAGGGATGTTGAACCTTATTTATAATTAATGGTTTGATCAAGTCTATTTTATTTATTCCTTCTTACATGAGATTTATTCTGATAATCTACTTTAATTTCTTGTATGCTATTCAATTTATTAACGTGATTCTGCAGGATTAAATTAGTGAATTGGTGTCATATGCTAGATCAAGGAATAGTATTACGTGTAATTGATATTGTTCCTAATCACAAGTAGCAATTAGTAATACCTGATTGTGGACAAGCTTTTGAGTATTGCTATGATTATCAGAAAGCAAGTTAAACAATCCGAGCTTATGTGTTTGTTGCTTGGAATAGTCTAATTCCTTAGTTCTTAATGCTGCTGTTATATTAAATCTAGAGAGCTTGTTCTAGGTTATATAATGGTTAGAATCTTGTGAAGAGCTTGTTTCATTGAGTGACAATCTAAGGGGAGTTTCGGGTAGCAGAGCTTGTTGTTACCTAGGGCTATTAATTTCATTGAAGGATAAATAATATTACACTTGATTACTCCATAATTGTGAAAAGGTGATACTGAACTGAAGAACTGAAGCTTTTTATTAATTGTTAATTCTTATTAGTTTATTCTTGTTAATTTAGTTTAATCAATTCAAAACCCCCTTTAATTAGAAATCATAGGATAAATATAAAATAAATCACTCTCTGTGGGATCGATCCTTGCTTACTATTGTGCTAATTATTTAAATTCGTGAAGTGAAAGTGAGGTTAATTTAGGAGTGTAAACGACAGCTCCCAAATTTTGGCGCCGTTGCCGGGGAGTGTTATTTGTTTTTGTTTATTCTTTGTTTTCGTTTATTTTTATTATTTTCTTTTTCTTTTTCTTTTTATTTTCTGACTCAATCCTCTCACTCTATTAACTTAAATTTTGATCAAGAGATAGAGAAAATTGCAGATACAAAAGAAGCTCTTGTTCCAACACTTGAACAGGAAAAGATGGAGGTGCCAAGAATTGAGCAACAAATTTCTGAATTAACTGCTATAGTTCGACCAATGGCTGCAAGGAATACGCAAGGTTTTCAGCAAGTTCAACCTCAGTACCACACAGAAAACCAAGAAGTACCTGTCAATTCTAGGACATCTATGGAGGATATGTTCAAGGCATTCATGAGCCGAACACTACAGTTCATGAGTCAAACACAGCAGTTCCAGCATGAGACAAGAACTTCTGTTCAAGATCTGAGGGATCAAGTTTATCAGCTTGCAACCACAATAGGGAGGTTGGAATCTCAAGGCTTCGGGGAGTTACCTCCTCCGTTTGTTGAGAACTTCAGTACAATGGGATTTGACGAAGAGGAGCAAGAGGATTCAATGCTTACTCCAGGAACGGACTGTAATATAGAATTTGTTGAAGAGAATGAACAAGAGGAAGAGGGGAATGATTTGAGAAGTTTTGCAGATCTCGACAAGAAAGACGTGGATTCATCTCCATCAGTACAACTAACAGAAACAAGGAGTGCTACACACCATCGTACCTTTACCATGGAATTGGACAATGCAAAGTTCCAGTTCAACGCAGATCAGGCTAAAAGGTATCTTGATAATGTTAAATCTATTTTTGCTATTGATGTTGTGAATTATTCAGTGCAGGAATCAGTTGATCAAATACAATTATACGAGGAGGATTTGGTGGCTGGAAAGGAGCAAGATCATGAAGTACACAATGTTCCTCAATTAAGGAAGAAACTGTTACCAGTCCACTTAAAGTTCACGAGTCCAATTACATAGAAGAGAGGATGATGTCAAGCCAATGACGATAAACAAGGGCAGCTGCTTGGGAGGCAACCCAAGAATTCAGATTAGATCTTTCTATCCCTTTTCTTTTTAATTTGTTAGTAGTAGTTCTTTCTTCTTTGCATGATTTTCTTACATTGAGGACAATGTCAAGTTTGAGTGTGGGGGGAAGGATTTAGGTTTTTATTTTATTTAGGGATTTTATTTAGGGATATTTGATCTGCCGATTTTGAAAGGAAATAGGACCATCTTGATGCCTTTGAAATTTTTTTTTTTGAAAAAATTGAGTTCCATGATTCTATTTGCCTATGTGTTCGAAGGTTAACATCGAGGATTGAAAATCAATGCTAAAAATTCAAAATCTGTTTAATGTTGAATTGATTAATGATTGAGAAAAACGAAGTCATGATCCATAGTAATTGATTTAAATTGAATTTGTGTCTCATGAGTACTTGAACATGTGATATATGCTTAGTTGGCTAAGTTATCTATGGAGTTGTCTATGTGCACCAATCTCATGCTCTAGAACTATTGAACTGCTTAAGCTTTTTGCAGGACCATGTGAAAAAAATTTAAAAAAGTGGAAAACCAATGAAATTGTTGAAAAAGAAACACAAGAGAAGTCATGTGGTGGGATGAGATGGAGCGTAAAACGCACTCTCCCATAAACACGTGCGAATAAGTGAGATGGAGCATAAAATGCACTCACTTACAAAAGAATGATTGAGGAAGGTGAAACGGAGCATAAAATGCATTCACCGGAAACAAATAAAAGGTTCTGGTAAAAAAATAAAGCAGGAAAAGAATGTTTTGAGTTTTGAGTGGTGTGTACGGTTTTTGCTCCATGGTAATTAAGTTGAGTAAGTGTGTGGATCATAGAAAAGGGCTTATGTGATTACAATTTGACTTAATGAAATTCATTGGTGAAATGGCAAAGTGGTTATCGTGAGTTAATTGATGCACATTAATTATGTTTTTGTGGGTTTAGTGTTGATAATCATGATTTGATCTTAAAATCTTTTGACGTTATGGTTGAGTAGAGTTCCTGAAAATTAAACTTTTGGTTTACACGAGGACATGTAAAAGCTAAGTGTGGGGGAATTTGATAAGTACATAATATTTGATGATTACTATTCCTTTATGTTTAGTTTTATTACATGTTTCATGTGTATATGAGCTTAATAAGTTGTTTATTATTTTCAGGTGAATTAAAGCTAAAAGGATGGAAACAAGTTGATTTGGAGTTGAATTGAAGAGGAGTTTGACCAGCAGTTGACTTTCTCAATATTTGGAGATTCCTACATAGAATTGGATTGATATTACTATTAGAATTAGGACTTCTTTGGACTGAGATTTTATTTCCTTATTAGATTCTATTTCTTTATGGAAACTAGTTATAATTGTAATTCCTTTTAGGATTTGGATTCCTAGTTCTTATAGGATTTAGGCCCTTGTCTAGCACTATAAATAGAGGATGATAGTTAAGGTTTTATTCATTCAATCTTCTACCAACTATCATACCTCATTGAAGTGCAGACTTGGAGCATGTCAGGCTAGTTTCTTTAATTCAGTTCGGAAGGGATGTTGAACCTTATTTATAATTAATGGTTTGATCAAGTCTATTTTATTTATTCCTTCTTACATGAGATTTATTCTGATAATCTACTTTAATTTCTTGTATGCTATTCAATTTATTAACGTGATTCTGCAGGATTAAATTAGTGAATTGGTGTCATATGCTAGATCAAGGAATAGTATTACGTGTAATTGATATTGTTCCTAATCACAAGTAGCAATTAGTAATACCTGATTGTGGACAAGCTTTTGAGTATTGCTATGATTATCAGAAAGCAAGTTAAACAATCCGAGCTTATGTGTTTGTTGCTTGGAATAGTCTAATTCCTTAGTTCTTAATGCTGCTGTTATATTAAATCTAGAGAGCTTGTTCTAGGTTATATAATGGTTAGAATCTTGTGAAGAGCTTGTTTCATTGAGTGACAATCTAAGGGGAGTTTCGGGTAGCAGAGCTTGTTGTTACCTAGGGCTATTAATTTCATTGAAGGATAAATAATATTACACTTGATTACTCCATAATTGTGAAAAGGTGATACTGAACTGAAGAACTGAAGCTTTTTATTAATTGTTAATTCTTATTAGTTTATTCTTGTTAATTTAGTTTAATCAATTCAAAACCCCCTTTAATTAGAAATCATAGGATAAATATAAAATAAATCACTCTCTGTGGGATCGATCCTTGCTTACTATTGTGCTAATTATTTAAATTCGTGAAGTGAAAGTGAGGTTAATTTAGGAGTGTAAACGACAGCTCCCATGCATATATTAATTTTATATTATAGTTCTAATTTAATTGAGAGAATTAAATTAGATGAATTATGCGATGAAGTGTTACATGAATTATAATTAGCGAGTAATTATAATTATGTGGCAATTTTATGTGATTAATTGATGTTAGATTTTAATTAATTAAATTAGTTGATTAATATTTAATTAATTAAAATATGATAATAAAGTATGTGTTAAATGATTTGTTAAAATAAAGAAAAGATTTTAAATTATTTTGCCAAACAAGGCCCTTGTATTTGTTTTAAACCTATTTCTACCAAACAGGGCCCTAACTATCAAAAAGCTGTTTTTAAATAAACTGTTACCAAACAATACCTTAGCACTAATAATCTGTTTTTGAAAATAATTTTGTTTTGCCAAACAAGGCATTGTGATTTTTGAATTTTTGTAACTTACATAATAAATATATTTATTATATATATTAAGTAATTAGCAGTTACATATATATCATTAGTATACGTATATTATATCAGTTATAATATATCTAAACTACGTTAGTTTTTCCTAAGTCTAAACTAAGAACTAAGAATAAAAGAGAGCAGAGAAAAGGAAGAGCAGAGAAGAGAAAAGAGGAAGAAGAATTGCTAGAATTGAACTCACATCGCTTTCTCTTTCAATCTGTTAACAAAAGGTATTATCTATAATCTCTAATTATTATAGAACTCAATTCATATGTTTCATGAATTTTATTCTCTGTCAAAAGTTGAGTCTTCATGAAGTTGTATAATTATGACTATGTATATATGATGTTCATATGTTTTCATATGTTATTGTGTGCCATGAAAAGATTTTCAAAATACAATTGTTGTAAAAACTAGTTTTAAAGTTATGATCCTTATATTTTCATTCTCTGTAAAATATGTTTTGGAAGTTGTATAGCATGATGGATATATATATATATAATTGTGTTCATATCATGTCTATATGTGATGGTATGCTTAATTAGTTGTTTAATTCATGAATATATATATATATATATATATATATATATATATGATATAATGGAGAATTTATGTTTTTCAAAAGTCACAGTGAAGTGTCTGGGAAAAATAAAGTTTCTCATATAAATCAAAATATATGTTGATTGTTGATTTTTGTATAAATTAATTGTGGAATATGTTATTATGTTTAGAAATTAGTTGATTGGGATTGGAATTGTGAGAATTGGTTTTAAAACAAATTCGCAGTGTTCAATTTCATCTAGAACACTGACATTGGTATTTTCTTTAAATTTTTGTAAAAATTAAGCGTTGTAATTTTGCTAATTGATGTATTAGTGTGTTCAAAATATGTTAGAAGCTTTGCACTTTATTTCTGTAAAGTTTTATCTGAAACTTGTTGGCTGAATTGAGAACTCATTGTAGAGAATAAAGCCAATTTGGCTTTTCTCTGCACTGTTCGCGAAGCTGCTCTATTTCTGTCCGCTGCCGGCGCAGCTGCGCAGGCAGTAAGGGTAGAAGCGGCGCAGCTGCGCCGCTGGATTTTTACAGGTTTGGCCCCTGCGCAGCTGCGTCGGTGTCAAGGCTAAAGGTGGCGCAGCTGCGCCGTGTCCCGGGCAGTGGCAGTGACTTTAGTTTTTGTGTAGTGTTAATTCTAAGCTTAGTTTAATTATTCTATGACAATGAGCATGTATCTAGCTGCTATAACATGTGTTATAATTTGAGAAAAAGGAAGTTTTGAAAAACTAATATGGTATTTAAATTATAAATTATAATTGTTTAATTGTACAATAAGTTACTTAATTATAATTTTATTAATTATATTTAAGAGTAAAAGTTTAATTTAAATTATAATTTTTGTGAAATTATAATGTATAGAAGTTGATTTATTTTAATCAATTAGATGTTAATTTAAATTATAATTTATGTAATTATAATTTAATAAATGCATGTTTAATTATGGATTATAAATTGATAATTGCATGATTAATTATAATTTGTGTAATTAAATGCATGATGTGGTTTAATTGATTATAATTATTTATAATTTAAATGGTAATTATAATTTAAGTAATTATAATTTGATTAAGTGTTTGAATTATAATTGTTTAATTATAATTTAGTTAAATACATAATTGATTTAATTAACTATGTGATAGTTGATTATTATTATTAGAGTGAGTTAACCATGAGGGTTAACCACTTATGTGAATTAGTTACGTGTTAACTAATTTAGGTTATTGTAATTGAATATATATGTGTAGGAAGTATTAAAGTACGTGAATTGTGTTAAGTAGCTTGCGCTTGAGGCAAGTCTTCTAAACCCTAAACTCGTTAATTTTATGCAAGTTTTCTAAACCCTAATCTTGTATAATTTTTGGAATTCATATATTCATTATTGAGAATGTCCTTTCCATTTCTGTATTGGACAATTGCTTATTTAATTGAAATGATCTTAACTTATCGTTCAAGTAAGATCCAGTTATTATGTTAAATGCTTTAAATTTACTTCTAAAGCATATGTTAATTCATAATTCTTTTATTTATGAATTATTGAAAGTCGATTCAACTAATCCTTAGTTGATGAACGTGAATTCTAAATTACCCTTGTAAGCTTATCCAAACCAAACTTTCTTTGGTGCGGACTTGAATTCAAATTACTGAGTTGAACAACCCTATTTACTAGTGGAGGTTACTACGCATAGCGTTAAGATGTTTGTGCACAATACATGGTACAAAGGGCTAATCCCCCTAAGTACGAGTTAAGGTCCATAGTCTTATTGACTGTTAAAGGTTTAAATAGAAATATTTATAACCTAGGACAAGAGTTCAAAGGTCTTATGACCCTCAGATAAATTCTATATTCGAATTTTAATGTTGATAGAGAATTATTATTCAATTCTTTATTATTGAAGCAAGCTAAGTTGTTCAGATTCTTTTAAATATATCCTTTCATGTCTATATTATTGTTAAACTCCAGTGAGCTGTGGTTTGCTCACTCTTGCATTAAATAACAATTTCAGTAAAGGTTGATAATGCTGATGCTCCGTCTACAAGTAAGGGCAAAGGAAAGCAAAGCAAGTGAAGACTTGTTTTAATTATTTTGAAATGATTGTAATGAGACAGGAATGTTATGTTTCCGCACTTTATTATTTCATGTCAGGTTTAGAGTAACCCGGGATTATTTTAAAAAAAGTTGTAACCCTTGTTGTAAAGGAGATTTATTTATTTTAATTTAAGTTGTAGCTTATTTTGCATTACTCATTGGGTAGATGTATGTTATATTAGAAAGTGAACATAAAATCATGTGGAAACGAAGTACCCGGATTTGGGGGTGTCACAATTCTAGTAGAAGTTCATAGTCCTTAGTGACTGTTCAGTGTTCTTTTCTCTTGAACTATGAAAAGGTTAAACCTTGAATCTTATTGATATCTTTCGGTCCTTAGCGACTTTGGTTCAAAAATGTTGATACTTCTTGTTATCCTTGAACTATCATTTATTGTCATACCCTTGAGAATTGAAAACTATATTGACCCTTATTGCTATATTACTTGTTGAGCAAACTTGTTGCTTATTCTTGCTTTTCCCTAAAAATATTTCAGTTAAGGCAGAACAGGGTGGACCCTCGGGCACCGACAAGGGTGAAGGCAAAGCTACGGAGTAGCTTTATATTATGTAGAACTTTATGATGTTGTAATAAGATTATATTCTATTATATATTAGTTATGATTATGCACCCTTAATCTATGTTTAAGATGTAATCGATGTTTAAGTTGTGAAACCTTGGGACATGAATGGTTATATTAAATAAATGTAATCTATTCGTATAGTATTGTGTTATTCTACTGTGCGATATATTATTATTCTATTAGATTGTAGAATGTGACGAACCGAATCGAGACGATGTGGCAGTCTGAATTTGGGGGCGTCACAGGTGGGCCCGCTTCCACCTGTGGCTTTATATTGGGCAGCAAGAGTTCATTTGAATCAGTTTCATTTCGAGTTTCAAACAGAATCCGATCTTCTTTTTCAGATCTCCAGAATTCGGGTAGCCCTTTTCTGATTCTGTCAGTTTCTACTCGTTCAGCGCGTCGCAAGTAACGTTTTACGTCCTTTTTTCATAAGTTTTGACCGTTAAAAGCCTGTGAACCACGTAAGGGGCTTTGAGACGCAATATATGAAAAATGTATGCTTATATGACTTGCTAAATTTTTTTGATTACATATGTATGCATATCTTACTGAAATGCACGTTTGGATGTAAGAAAATTTAGATTCTGAGACAGTCATATGTTGCTCTTTTTGATTAGTTTACTCATCTTTTTTGGGGCCTAGTGAGCCTAGATTTTCAACTAAAAATGTCCTTGGTAATTTGGCTACCATGTGCAGTTTACTTTTGATTTTATTTCATAAATATGAACTATTCTGGTTTTTGGGAAGGTGTGCTACGGAATAGCCACCTAGACATGCATATGTGCATGCGGACAGTCCATTTTACAAAGGAGACTCTGGCAAAAAAATTTCAAAACCCGAGTATTTAATAAACATGCAATTTTGACTCTACTGGGGATTTTTGACTGACCCATGCATGTTTTAGGACTTATCTTTTGTATAACATGCAGTTTTGACTTTAATGGGTATTTTTGACTGACACATGCATGTTTTAGGAATTAGAAATGCATAGAGTACTGATTTAAATGAATAAGCCACAGGTTTTAGGCTTACCACACCCTTTCTGAGATGATTTGGAGACTTTGTCCAGGTGATGGATAGAGACAGACCCAGCAGTGCCAGCAGAGTCATTTAAGGCGTTAGACGTAGGAGGGCTTCTGATGTTCCTTAGCCACGTCCAGCTCGACCGCCTAGCAGATTGGCGGAGTCGATGATTTGTCCAGCACAGGACGAGCAGCCGATCGATATTGATGACGAGCAGGCTCATTTTGCTGCTCCTGCCCCGGCTCAGGCTCCATGTACGGAGGTTCCGGGCATCATTGTACTGACCCAAGAGCTGTTGGGCGACTTGAGTTACCATCCATCGAGATTTCTTCACGCCAACAAGGTGATTTGAAGTTTTCTTCTTTTTTAGATTCTCTTTCTTTCTTTTTTTCCATTCTCGGGGCACAGATTTTTGACATGGGTTCATTTTTGATGCAGGTTCCCGGCTTTACGCAGCCTCGAGGGAACTGGTTCAGTGTGCACTCCCTGTATCATACTTTGCACAAGGATTACAGGGATATCATAGATGGCTGGGGCTTTTAGGCCTTTTTCTCGATCCTTCCCCGCCGTTGCCCCTGGGGGTATATGAGGGCTTTATCTAAGCGCTAGTTCCACCAGACTCAGTCCCTTCTGTTGGATTGTGAGGTGATGATGACCTTTATGGACTGGAGGTTCATCACCGACATCGAGTTCGAGGGTGATCCAGTGCCAATCGTGGCTGACATCACGCCTACTGTCATTCGATCCCTACTGGGAGTCCCTGCGATAGCGATCAAGGGTTGAACAGTCCGATCGGGTCCCTTAAGTATAGATGCCTAGAATGGGGCTTTACTTGAGCGTCTGCCTGATGATCAGAGGGTTAGGGATCGCATCTTGAGGCAATTATTCCTGGTGATCATCAGGGGTTGTTTAGTGGCGGACAACTCATCTACGGTGTCCTTTGCCCTGGTTAGTGCTACCCGACATGTAGAGCGCCTCAGTGACTTTGATTGGGGTTCCTACACCTTTGCCTATTTTCTCAGGGGCATGCGCATGCTTTCGGAGGGTTTAATAGAGGCTTGGTTAGGGTTCTACCCATTTCTGCTGGTGAGGACATCTTTCTTGTACCTTTTTGATTTCCATATTTACATTTGTCAGTCTTGGTCACTGAGGAATTTTGATATTTACATGGCCAGTTCTGGGCATATGAACGGCTTCCTTGTCTACGGCTCGCCACTGCTTTAGGTCTGGATACCTATCCTCGAGGACGACGTTGGCACCACTCCACTTTGACGGAGGTCCCTGTTGCTGAGGGATTCACCCATTCCCGCCTACAGTTGGAGCTTTTGATAGTCGAAGCGATTTTTTGGATCCCGTATACCTCCGAGTTTTTGGCTGTTGAATTTGAGGGAGGCATTCCCACTGGTCAGGAGTTTGCATTGTCGACCCGTAGAGTCCCGTTGTTGACAGAGGGAGGCTGGGAGCTCTATTTAGAAGAGCGGTCTATCAGGAGTATCACAGGGCAGATCTGCATTCCCATTATTCCTCTTGCTTAGCATCATTGGCCATTGATCCTGCCACTGACAGATATCCTTATGGAGGGCGTAGACAGCTTTACCCTATCAGAGGGCCCTTATAGCCAGGAGGCACTTAGCAGCTAGTGGAGTCCTCGCACGATTAGAGCTCAAACTCGGGCTACCCAGTTTATGGCAGACATGGTTCCTGGGTCTGTGATAATGACAGACTAGATAGCTTGCCTTAGGGAGCCTACTCATTTGGACCAGATTGTAAAGCTGACCGGGGAGTTGGAGAGAGCTTGCTTTTTTATCAGGCATCTTGGCCGAGATCCATCAGAGGCATCTTCTTTTGACCCTTCCAGCTCAGGAGCAGGCCCCTCTTCAGGTCCATTTTCCAACAGTTTTGTAGGAGCAGATCCTCCCTTGTACCGCCCAGATATGCCTGATGATAGCGATTTTGTGTCCACAGAGGACATGGAGCATGTTAACCACCTGAGCGTAGATATTTTGGATCTTTTTGGATAGCTATTGTAGCTCTGTCTTTTGGTCAACCACTGGTTTGGCTATTGGGCGGCTGTGTGCCCCATTTTGATAGACCACTGTTAGTAGTTGGGTGGTGGTGCCCCATTATCTTGTACTTTTTCATTGTGCTTTGTATTTATCAGACAGTGATGGTGCTTGTAGTAGATAGTTTATTGTAGATATGCATGATATTACCTATCTATCGCATCATGTTTATCATTGTCATTATGCATGTATTATGTCATATATATGCATTTAGACAGATGAGTTCAGATTTGACCCCTGGATGGTCTTGTGATACGGTGATACAAATAACATCCTCTACCGTTAACCGTATCGAGCATTTGCCACCATCTGAGGTGGCAACGTCATTGAGATCGTGGTATAGCAGTCTATCCTTCTCAGCTAGAGGGATGGTTGATCAGATGTTGGGGCATTCGTTGGCCCTCGCAGACTTTTAGGTGCCATATGGATTTGTGGATGGCATTTTATCCTGCTAGATACTTGATAGACAGGTTTTTTGCTTTGGGCTCCACGAGTTGACTCCTACCCTTGAGGAGTACCAGCGGTTCACTGGCTTGGCTTTGGAGTTTCCATGTGGTTGCACGACGATTAGTGACATGAGGAGACCATTTATACGGATGTCAGGTCTTTGTCAGAGCATAGTGATGGAGGAGATTATCTCTGGACGCGTGATCTCCATTAACTTTATGATCAATCGCTACGGTGAGCTCGACAGCTATGATCGACATGCCAGGGATTTTATTATCTCGGCAGAGGCTTGGCATTTGGCCAGGGTAGACATGTTGCTGTTGTGCATAGTGTCCTATGTTTACATGCCGCTTCGCTTGGACCATTTGGACATGGGGTTGATAGTCGTGGTTAGGGCCCATAGACAGGGTAACACTATCATACTGATGATATTGGCTGAGACGCTGCGGTTAGCCACTCACTGTATTACCCACCCGGACCTTTAGAGGCAGTTCGGTCTTACTGTATGTATGGCTTATGTCCCACATTCAACCGATTGGATTTTTCAGACCTCATGGGTATTGCTTCACCAGCGAGGTAGCCACATCTTACTCCTTTCATCCTACGGAGTGTACTGATGCAGAGACATGGTTGGCATTTCTGTCGGATATTGAACATCCGTTCTTAATTTTTCCATGCTCAGGGCTAGCCTCCCCATATAGCTTTATTACCCATGCATCTGGCATGGACTATCTGCCCCTATAGGGATTGAGGGGAGTGATCACTTACCATCCTCTGGCTGTTATGGACCAGTTTGATTAGTATCAGAGCCTGTATTTGTTTGAGGGGGTTATTGATCAGAGGATGTCAGCTTCGTCTATGTCATCTGCTGATTTGATCCGAGTGTATGAGTGTTGGACTCACAGAGAGAGGAATGATTTCTCCAGTAGCCATCCGGATCGTTCTCCAGAGTACTCGGCATGGTTGGAGGCAGATATAGCACCAGCTGCATTCATCCAGTCAGCTCCTATTATAGATTCAGACTAGGAGGAGCCTATGGAGGATCCTGAGTCTCCTACCGAGGATGAGTTGTTCATGGGTTTGATAGCAGCACTAGTTATTTATCCGCCGATCATTCTTATAGGGACAGATCCTGCTTTGGCAGACGCACTGGCTAGGATAACCTTTGAGAGGGATCATGCTAGAGCGCTAATGCTGACTGCCTTGTTTGGCAAAGATATAGCTTTGGCTGAGAGAGATACAGCTCGAGCTGCTTATTATGCAGGATTGATTGAGTAATAGGAGATCAGATCTGCTAGAGACGCAGCTTTTGTTGAGATCGAGGAGACTTTGATTGCTAGGGACGCAGCTTTTGTGGAGAGGGATGAGGCTATAGCTTCTCGGGATTTCCACATTGCCGATAGTACTGCTCTCCAATCTCATATTCATGGTCTGGTTAGCGAGATGAGTGCATATATTGATGACCACAGTGCCACACTGCAGATGACTGTAGAGGTTCTGAGCCGTATGGAGGCTGAGGGTATTGCACTCGCAGATGCTCCTCCATCTTCAGAGAGAGATGCTATGGTGGCATTGTTGGCCCGCTTATCCTTGGGTCCATAGACTAGCTTTATATTTCCTGCACATACTAGATCAGCCATTTTTTGTCATGTACAGGACACTATGTATATATCAAACAGTGTTATATATCAGAGAAATATATTTTTGATTCACTTTCACGTTTGGATATGTATTGTCATTGCTGAGTGATTACCACTTTTCTCATGACTCGCTGTTGTTGATGTATCTTGAGCTTCTCCTTGATGGAGTGACAGTTTAGATGTCAGAAAAAATCTCAAATGGGCCTGTTGACCAGGGTAGCTTGATAGGACTTAGCTTTTATATGGTTTTGGTGTCTTGGAATTGGTTTTTAATGGTTTCTATTTTTTTCATGAAGGTCAAACCGCACCGTAAATGGCTGCCTACGTACTCCAGGGTGGAGGAAGATCAAATCATTCGTAGTTTAATTTTTTTGTGTGAGAGAGATTTGAACAATATTTTTCTTGGGTTTCGAGTTTGGTTTGATGATTTTTGAGTTTTTTGTTTGGTTTGACCGCACCAGAAATGGCTGCCTACGTACTTCCGAGTTGAGGGAGATCAGGTTATTCGTAGTTCCGGCTTCTAGTGAAAACCAAACCTGATTTGATTTGTAGGACCCGAATGCGGGTATGCATGTGTTTCAGACATAGTACCTTTTCACGGCGTTTGAATTGATGAGTTGGGGAAATTCGCTCCCGTCCATCTATTGTAGTCTGATAGCTCCTCCTGTCAACACTTCCTTGACAATGAAAGGGCCTTCCCAATTTGGGGCGAACTTTTCTTTGGCTTCGTCTTGATTGGCCAAGATTTTCTTCAGTACCAAGTCATTTTCTTTGAATTGCCGGATTCAGACCTTCTTGTTGTAGGATCGAGCCATCCTTTGTTGTTATAACAGCCCGTGAAAAATTGATGTAGCCCTCTTTTCATCTATCAGGGACAGTTGTTGATACCGGTCTTGCAACCACTGATCTTCGTCCATTTGAGCTTCGATTAACACTCGCAAGGACTCCATTTCTACTTCTAAGGGAAGGACAGCTTCCATGCCATAGACCAATGAATAAGGGGTAGCCCCAGTAAAGGTGCGCATTGATGTTCTGTATCCTAATAGGGTTAGAGGCAGTAGGTCAGGCCATTCTTTGTGATTGGCAGACATTTTCTGCATGATCTTCTTGATGTTCTTGTTGGCTGCTTCAACAGCACCATCCATCTTAGGCCGATTGATGACGGAGTTAAGATGCTTGATGTAGAGCTTACTACAAAGTTCTTTCATCATTTGATTGTTCAGATTCTTGGCATTGTCTGATACAATCGCCTCTGATTGTCCATATCGACAAACAACATTATTTCTGATGAAACCAATGATGACCTCTTTGGTGACTTTGGGGAAAAAGGCTGCTTCAACCCACTTGGTGAAGTAATCAATCATGGTGAAGATGAATCGATGACCATTGTTAGCTTTTGGTTCTACTGGATTGATCACATCCATTCCCCACATGGAGAAAGGTCATGGTGAACTCATGTTGTGTAGCTCATTTGGAGGAGCATGTATGGCATTTCCATGTATTTGACATTGATAACATCTCTTAACGTGATCCTCACAGTTAGCTTTGAGCGAGATCCAATAATGTCCTATTCTTAATATCTTCTTGGCCAGCAGATGACCGCTCATGTGTGGACCACAGACTCCACCGTGGATTTCCTCCATCAGTCTCTAGGCTTGCTCTTTGTCAAGGCATCTTAACAGGCCTATTCCAGCATCTCTTTTATAGAGTGCATCTCCGCTAAGATAGAACTTTATAGCCATTTTGTGAATCCTCTTTCACTCGGATTGGCTTGCCCCAGCGGGTGTAGATTCATCTCAGAGATATTCCTTGATATCTTGATACCAAGGCTGATTGACAGGAGGTATTTTATCTGATACTTCTCCAATGTAATTCCCGTATGTCGGGGCTTTCTAAATTATGAATTTGATGTACGGAATCCCACTCATATCGGATATGAGGATTAATGAAGCCAATGTTGCCAATGCATCAGCGAAGTCATAACTGCCCCGAGGAATATGGTTGAAGGTTATGTCTTCAAACTCCAAGGATATTTTGACGACCTGCCGATGATAGGGCAGCAAATGCAGTTCTTTGGTGTGATATGCCCTAGTGGTTTGTTTGATGAACAATTCAGAGCCTCCAAAGACCAGTAAATGTTTGATACCCATGGATTGGGCTAGTTTTAACCCCATTATAAAGCCTTCATACTTGGTTGTGTTGTTGGTGTTGCCAAATTAAAGTTGGGTAGCCATAGGATATTGTTCTCCTATACCAGAGATAAGGACTGCCCCAGCTCCGGCACCTTCCATGTTTACTGCTCTGTCGAAATACATTTTCCATGGTTGGACTGTATTCTCTTGCTAGAGTTGTTGAATTGTCATGATCCCATCATCCGGGAAATAAGTCTCTAGGGGCTCGAACCCTCCTAAAGGTGCTTCAGCTAATTGATCTGCAATGCCTTGACCCTTGATTGACTTCTGAGTCATGTAGATAATGTCGAACTGTTGTAGGATCAACTGCCATTTGGACAGTCGACAATTCAACATTGGTTTGTTGAATACGTACTTGAGTGGATCCATACGGAAAATGAGGTAGGTCGTGTGCCCATGCAAATAGTGTTGCAACCTTATGGTGGCCCATGCTAACGCACATCATGTCTTCAAATGTGCTTTTGGCGTCAAATCAGGCAAGTTGTTGGGATTCTTAGTGAGTAATCGAGGCATCGAGCTAGACCCTGCCAAGATCAAAGCCATCACTGAGATGCCAGTACCTCAAACAGAGAAGGAGATACGTGGGTTCCTGGGGAGAATCAACTTCATAAGCCGATTCATTTCCCAGCTCACAGCAACCTGTGAACCCATATTCAAGCTACTAAGGAAGAATTCCTCCACCAAATGGAATGAGGATTGTCAACGAGCCTTCCTTGCCATCAAGAAACAGCTAGTAGACGCACCTGTTTTGGTACCTCCGAGGGATGGAGTTCCCTTGTTCATGTACTTGTCCGTCAATGCCAACGCAATGGGCTGCATGCTAGGACAGAAAGATGATAGTAGCAAGGAAAGAGCCATCTACTACATCAGTAAAAGATTCAGTAGTGGTGAATAGAAGTACACCTTAGCTTGAGGTTATACTTACGCAACCTGTTGAACAGCTTTCTGAGATGGTCAATGTGATCATCCTCCCTCTAGGATTCGATGATGATGTCATCCATATAGACCTCTATCTCTTTGTGCATCATGTCATGAAACAGGGCCATCATGGCTCGCTGATACGTGGCTCCTACATTGATGAGACCAAAGGATAGTCGCCTATAGCAGAAGGTTCCCCAGGGAGTGATGAACGCTATTTTCTCACGGTCATCTTCAGTAACTATGATTTGATGGTAACCAGCAAAGTAATCCACGAAGGAATACATTCCATACTGCGCCGTATTGTCGATCAGGATGTGGATAAAAGTACAAGGAAATTGTCCTTGAGGCAGGCTTTGTTAAAATCCCGGTAATCCACACATACTCGTACCTTCCCTCCGGGTTTTGGCACGGGAACTATGTTTGATAGCCACTCCGGGTATGTTGATACCATGATAATTTCGGCTTTGAATTGTTTAACGACTTCTTCTTTGACTTTCAGACTCCATTCAGGTTTTAATTGCCTGAGCTTTTGCTTAACTAGCTTAAATCCATCTTTGATGAGCATTCGATGGATGACAATGTCAATGGATAGGCCAATCATGTCTTCATGTGACCATGCAAACACATCCTGGAACTGTGTTAGAAGTTCGATCAAGTCAGCTTTTTGGTTTTGGGTGAGGTCTATGCCTATCTGGATTTCTTTTCGGAGGTTCCTATGTTGATAGTGGTGGTTTGGTCGAGGTTTGGCTTGGGTTTGTCTTCGACCCATTCTTTGATCTCCTCGGGCACCTCATAATCATATTCCTCCTCTTAATCAATATCCATCAAGTCAAAGTTCAATTCTACATCAAAGTTGTAGTCTCTGTGATAGGTTGGCATCTCATCAGCAGAGACAAACATATCTAATGCTTGAGTCTTGAAAACAAATAAATTTTTCATTTTAATATATACAACTGCTTAAATATACAAAGCATTTGTCAAAGCATGACAAAAGCTACTGCTATAGTTGTGCAATCAAAAGTAAGCAGTAAATGATAGCATGCTTAAAGAGAAGACAGACTCTCTGCCCCTTTACCCTTTTTGATTAAGGCAAGGGACACTGCTCCAGTTATCCAGGGTTAGATCTTCATGAATAGGGAGGATCAAGGATTAGTGATCGTCTGCCTCATCTCGGATGATGACTAAGACATCCTTTACAATAGAGCCGGGGTTTTTCTTTTAACTGCCCTCTTTTCCCTTCTTGATGGGAGGAATTAGAATCTGATCCTCGTTATCGCTGTCTGGGATCTCATCATTCATACCCTCGTAGTTTATGATAACCCGCATGTTAGCAAATGGGTCTCGTCCTTCGTACAGGATTTTTTCTTTTCCCTTTTCGCTATCCGCCTCAGGGTTGTGGGCTTTTCTTTCATTGACAAGTATGATTGGAGGAAACAGCATAGCTGATACCACAGTAGGGATATTCCTCATGGGTTTCACCCATCCAACACCCGTAAGGTTTGACAGCAAAATTGTGGAAGCATGAGCCTTAGGATGCTTGTGTGGGTTCCTGCGGCTTGCTCCTGATGAGTATCCCAATCCGGCTCTCCCAGTCTGGCTCAGGATTTGTACTGGACTCTTGATACCTTGCTGATTCTTTCCTAACCCTTCTCCAGGTTGGAAACCCAAAGATATCATCTCTTGGCCTACTGCATCACTTCAAGGGAGACTTTAGGCTTCAAGGCTGGTGCTCTGATAGGTAGATACTGAGTATCACTCACCTCCAGGGCTTGAAAACTTGCAGGTTCAATCCCTGCATCCAGGCTAATCACTGGCATGTCTCCCTGTATGCAGACAAGGTATTCTAGTTCGGCATTGACCGTGATGAGGTTGTCTTTGATAATATATTTGAGCTGTTAATGGAGGGTGGATAGCACTGTCCCTGCCATGTGGATCCATGGCTTGCCCAGTAACAAGTTGTATCCAGTGGCAATGTTGAGCACCTGAAAGGACACATAGAAAGTGTGTGGGCCAATCTCTAATGAAAGCTCTATCTCTCCCATAGCTTGTCGGCGAGATCCATCGAAAGCCCGGATTACCACATGACTGGTTTTGATCCGGGTTTATCTTCATTCTCTCCAAGGTGTCGTAGGGATAAATGTTTAGGGATGATCCTCCATCTATGAGCACACCTCCGATCACATACCCAGAAGACATCACAACTATGTGCAGGGACTTACGATGGCCCGTTCCTTCTGTAGGGATATCATCATCAAAGAAAGAAATCACATTGCTGTTGAAAATAGTTCCACCACATGATGGAATTTATCGGCATTCGCGGTATGTGGCTTATGGGCTTCTTCTAGTACTTTCACTAAAATGTTATGATGATCCACCGATGATAAGACCAAGTCTAGGATGGACATTTGCTTGGGTGCATCTTTCAAGCCCTGCACCACCTTGATTTTATTGTGTCCCATTTTTTTGAGGAACTCTTCGATTTTCTCTTCAGCAACCTTTTCTCTAGCTTTGATGACTGGTTTGCTGAGGCAGGTATAATGGATTATCCTTTGGTACGATGGCAATGTTATTTGAAGTGGAACCTCCGTCGTTCTCGTAGTTCCATGGGACCCTCTTCAGAATGATAATTGGATACTGAGGTCTGAAGGGAATGATTAAAGGCTCAGGTGTGGCCATATTCACAGGATATTGTGTTTCTTTGACCCCTTTCCCTGACAGTACTAAGGGTGTGAGGGATGGCTCCTTATCACAGGAAACTGCAGCCACTATGTCCCGATTCCATGTTGTGGGGATCCAGAGAGTATATCTGGGAGGTCGAGAACTTGATTTCCCCTTATCAATTCATCACTTTCAATCAGGTTCTAAATCAGGTTACGAAGTGCCTAGCAATCTTTAGTATCATGGCCGGGTGCATTGGAGTGGTACTGACAGATTTGGTCAGGCTTGAATTTTTTGGATCGAGGTGTTAGTGGTGGTAATAAGTTTGTAACCATTCCCTAGTTGATTAACATCTGGAGGATTTCCTCTATTGGCTGGTTCAGGTTGGTGAAATTCCTTTGAAATAAGAATTTCCTACCAGTGTGGACATTTTTGTCTTTATCTATTTTGTCGGGCCAAGGTTCATGCTCATGAGACCGGTAGTGATCCCTCTTGGGGATGATCTCCGGTGTGGGAGGACGATCGGCGTCAGACTGGTTGGTCTGGTTCATCATCTGTCTGGTGATCTGATGCTGATAGACGACCAGTTTTGCTAATTATTCGATTTGTTCCTTAATAGAATTTATCACTTGCTCTATCAGGAATCTCCTTTCTGAGACTTCACAACCGTCTGGGGTATTGTTGTTGGATGGAGTTGATTCTCCCACATAACGGAGGTACTTGGATCCTTCTCCACTTGTGGTGCTGATCATATTGACATTCTCCTCTTTATGCTGAGGGAGAGGATTGTCCTGTATGTGTGGTTGTTCTGGTTTGGTCACCATAATCTCTCCATTGTCAATCAAGTCTTTGATTTTGTGCTTAAGAGACCAACAGTCTTGAGTGTCATGGCCCGAGAAGCCAGAATGGTAAGCACACTTCTTGCTTGGGTCGAAATTCCGTCCACCAGGGTTGGTTGGTGGAAGGAGTTGGACAATCTTTTTCTGTGCTATCAACAGCTTTAACACATTCTCGAGTGAATCCCCTAGAGGGGTGAAAGTTCTTCGACGCTTGATCTCCATATTTTTCTAAAATAGAAGGTTTGAAGACTGTGCTGGAGCTTGGAAAGGGGTATAGTTCCTTCTTTGAATAGGCATGCTGCTTGGCTTGCCTCTTTGATTTTGTCCTTGCAATACTAAGGACACTTCTTCATCTTTCTTTTTGTGTAATCTCCGGGGATTACTCACGTAATTTTTGGATTGGATATGCTCGGCAACAGCTTCGAGGGCGATTAGATCCTTTATCTTCCCGGACTTGAGCCCCATTTCTGCCATTTCGCCGTGTTTGATCATTTCAGAGAATGGTTTTCATATGCCTGTTAGGACCCTCTCGTAATATGGAGCTTCTTGGATGTCAATGAAAGTAATGACTATCTCAGTCTCATTCATGGGTGAATTGACTTGTGCTGCAACTTGTCTCCATCGTTGAGTATATTCTCTGAATGATTCAGTATTTTGTTTCTTGATTTTAGTTATCTGGTATCTGTTTGGAGCCAGTTGAGATTGGAAGCTATATTGACTGAGGAATGCATGGGCTAACTCTTCCTAACTGTGAATCTTGGAGTTGTCCAGACAGGCATACCAGGCTCTGGCCTCTCCAGTCAGACTCTTATGGAATAATTGCATTCGAAGCTTCTCGTCCTCTACATAGGATCCGAGTTCTCCAATGAATACTTTCAGGTGGATAGGGGTCTCCCAATCCATCATATTTCTCAAAATTAGGAGTTCTAAACTTTTTGGGATAATGAGCCCCAAGGAATATACAGAGGTCGGAGTAATTAACACTGTCGAAAGCCCCAGTCCCTTTGATAGACCGGAGAGTTTCTTCCATCTGTTATACTTTCTTCAAAATGTCACCAGCTTCCTGCTCTTTGTTGAGGGTGGTGATTTCAGGGGTTGTGTTGGTTGTGTCCTAGTTTTGTGGTCCAAGAATCTGAGTCTCAGCTTTTTCAGTCTCTTGACTGCCACCACTACCACCAGGTATTCCCAATTCTGCGTGAGCTTGGGCTTGTTTCCCTTTAAAGGCCTTGTTTTGTTCTCTCAGAAAATTGGCCAATTCGGCTATCTGATTCTTCAGTCCTTCAAACTCTTCCCTAGATATAGGGGTGGATTCTGGTTGAGCACTAGAAGTCATGTCCGTGGATGGTCTTAGTGCCTTCTTAGACTTAGATCTAGTGACAGGACCAATTTTTCACCTACAGCAAAACGTAGGCGTGTCAATTTCCTGATGTAGGCAGAGATAGGATGCATGCCATGATGTGTTTTTTTAATCTTATCCTGCAAAACAGATGTCAGTTGTGACACCCCCGAATCCGGGTCCTCTGACCCCGGTCCAGTCGTCATGAAACAATACTAAACATCCACCTCTAAACAACATATGATAACTAAAGTGCGGAATATAATAAACGTACGTCGTTCATTCAAAAGGTGTTACTAGTCCCAAGATTCGATAACCTTAAATACAAACATACAAACATTACCCTAGAATAGTCATTAGGGTTCATATTACATAACAATAATTTAATTAAACATAAAGATAAAGTCTGCTCCTTGCAAACTAATCTTACATCTTCCCTTTACCCTTGTCCTTCCCTGAAGTCTCGGGCTTAACTGCAATATAAGTCATGATATAGCAAGAATGAGCAATAAGTTTGCTCAGCAAGTTTAAATACAACAATAAAGGATATATCATGATGAAAGGAATATATCTAACAATGAATTCAACAATATGAATATCGAAAGTAAGAATAATAATTGCTTTTAGAATAACTGATAGTCAAGTAGACTTTTGAACTATAAAACTCCAACGGAATCAATAGCTGATTGACCCTTTGGTTACTGGCTACAGAATAAGTACTTGAGGGGATCAGCCTCGCGTACGCTATGTATATGCATAACATTCAACTCTGCTGTTTGTATCTTATATTAGATACCTGGGGTACTCCCCTATATATAAGGGGTGTTCTTTTCAGTCTAAGAATCCATACCATCAATTGGTCTGGATAGCTTTTATAAAACTTCATACAATTGTCTGACCGAACAAGGGTTCAGACTCTATCTAACGCAGTTCAAGAATTATAGAACTTTTAAATAAGGTACACGTCCAAGACTGTACGAACTCAAGTGCACCAAGTGCGAATATCAATAAAATTAATGTGGAATAATGGTAAAGTAATTAAACCACCTAATAGCATGCTTGGAAATAAAGTTCAAGCTTTAAATAATTAACTGTCAATACGATAGTAACCTGCTCAATATAATATGAGAAGGATAGGAACTTGCACAATAAAGAGTGTAAGGGAACTTGCATTCAAATCAAGTGAAGTTAAGAAATTCGGTTACACGATTCATTGAATAAAGTAGTGCAAGAATTTAGGATACTTGCCTGTTTGTTCAGCTACGAATAAGTTCTAGCTTTAATTAAATCTTGCTGAAATGACCTAACATTAATAAGTTGGTATTCCAATTAGCATGTGTAAATTAATACGAGTCTACACTAACAAGAATCTAATTATCATATAATTCTAGCACATAGTTCACGTAAGTCCATCTACTCATGTCTTAGATTTAATAACTTTAGATTATCTAGTTACTATGCATCAATATAGCACTTCAAGTTATAAATCAACACACATGCTTATAAGTTTTATAAACCCGAGTTCGAAACTAGCATGCTTATCCTAATCTAATTCAAAGTCATGTTTTCATGCCGGTAATTCACATACTTTAACTAATACAAGTTCATGCTTCAAAGTTGATTACTAAAGTCATGTTATCACATAACAAGGCTAAACAATATTTAATATGTATGCTCGAGTATACTACACACATATACTTTAATCATGTAGTTCATGCTTCAGAAATTCATTTCTTATGAATACGTGCATATGCAAAATTCACGCTTTGACCAAATGAGGTATATGTTAATATGGTTATAGGTATAATGAACTTTAATACACATGCTCGCATGATCATAATATCATTCACATGGTAATCGACGCTATTTAGTTTTCTCATTCTAAGTTTTCACATCGAAAATCACATTAAGTCAACAAGGTATCATAGTACATATTAAGCGTCTCGTAGTCATGACTCACATGTCTTAGAACTCATATATAAGCCACATTTATGTTCTCAAATAGTCAGAATCTAAAAGACATTAACCTTAGTCAAGTTCACTTTGAAAGTTCTTAAGTTTCTCTTTTGAAATCACTAGAATCTTGCAATCACGTATGCTAGTGTGTGAACACACTTTAAACATGCATTTCATATCAATATAAATCATACGATCATGTTTAGAATATCAGAATATGCACATGTTATGTATGTGTCTAAGTCCACAATCGAAACTACAAGTTTCATTACAAAACCATAAGTGTTGCGTCAATCATGTGTACTAACATTATTATACTTGTTCATACTACATGCATATACTCATATATGTGTGCTAATCCAGTTTACATTCTTGTTCTAACAAGGTACCATATGCTAGTTCATGACAGCAGCTTAACAGAAATTAAAATCTGGGAACTGGTGCTGGCGCAGCTGCGCCGCTGGCCAGTTCAATACTGGCGCAGCTGCGCAGGCTGTTGGCCAGACCAGAAGCTAAACTGCTTCGGCAGTTCTGCAAACCCAACTCAGAAAAAAATTACAAAGTTTGCTTCTATCATAACATATTGCAATTCTAACATATTTAGAAGTTGGTGTAGCACTTAGCAAGCATCTCTTTATCCAATAATCATCCAATTCAAATGAAATCAAGAATGTATGAATTTCAAGAATTTAGAATTAACAGAAAAATAAGAACATGGCATAATTGATTATACCTCTTGCTACACAAACTGGGCTGCTAAAGAAATCTCTCTCTCAAAACTTACTATCAATTCTACACTTGGAGAAAAATCTCAGCAATGTTAACAATGAAGGAAGAGAGCTCTATATATAGCCAATTCCTTACCCGATTCTTGAATTTGTTCACCAAATCAAAACAATGGCAAACAAGATTATACAATGGGTAACAAGAAGTGGGTGAATCAAATCATGAAACCCACTCCTCCTACAATCATGATTTCTATGTTGCTGAAATTGGGTGAAGAAGTAGAGTAGTGTAGTAGCCATGTGGGAGTTTATGTGTGGGAGAGAAATGAGCTCTAATTATAGGACAACCAAATAACTCAGCAACTTGCATTTCAACACACTAATGTTATATATGTATATACCTATACTATATACTTAAGTTATCTAATTAAATGGGTGTTACAATGCTACTTCAATTAATAACACAATGTATCAAATAGGGGTACACATAGATATATCAACATATAATCCATGTACATTTTCCTTAATACCGAATATAATTCAATTAGGCATTATTAGTATTTACCAACACAACTGTTATTATAATTATTATAACAACTTATTGAAATAATTTATCAATTAATAATTATTCATTGATATTACTATATGTTGATGAGATATACATGAATGTTTACTTACACACTTCAAGTCACATAAGAAATATTATTATGTAACTCTACTAATGCAAATAAATCTTACTATATAGTCTATATATAATATACATAGCCACATTAATGTGCACATTGCACTTTATATAATGTGAAGATAATCACCACATATTACAAGGTTTAATATATTGCATACTTGTATAAAACAATTAACCAAGTAAATATAATATTATTATATTTATTAATCTCTTACTCATTAATTATTATTTATTATTAATCAGCACATTATCAATTAATTACTCATAATTGAAATTCATCAAACGCGTTCAAATCCTGCCACGGTATTCAAATAAGTTGAATATTTAATTATTAATAATCTCATCAATTCTCTGATATTAAATCCTTAAGGTCAGTCCACTAATTTAAATAACTCATTAGTGACTTCCTTTAATCATTTCACAAATTCTCACCACCACATAAGGTTTAAATAAACTCACAAAACTAACTCGTTAAAATTAAATCACATATTTAATAAATAAAGAGTTTAAAATTCATGGTCGTTACATCAGTTGTTTTGATGATAGGATGACAAGATGTAAATGACAATGAATGTAAATTTTTTATTATGATATTTACATTGTGATCCTTTACATTTGGAATTGAAAACTTGACATTGAATTGAAAGAGGAAGGCATGAAGAAGCTTCCCATCAAATTTGGTTAATCAGAGGCCGACCTATCTTAGGCAACTCTAGCGCTTTTTGGCATGAAGGTCCCCAGATTATCGCAATCTAATAGAGAAAAAATTAATCCGATCTTTCAACTGGAGCGAATCTGGGTGGTGCATTTTCATGATCCCCAGAGATTAAGCCGTCGTCAGAGACATTACTTATCACCAACGGGTTTTGTCTCCCGAAGGAGAAATCACACAACATACATTCACATACATTGTGCCTCATCGTTATGCATATGATGACAGGGGTGCGAAGCACTAATATGGGTGCGAAGCACTAAAAAGCAGAAAAACATTCATTCACATTTATTTAACGTAGATATGCAGTATTCATTCATTCATTTAATGGAAAGACGCAGCATTCACACCTACGTAGTTTTGAAAGGGAAATGTTTTGAAAAGATTTGAACGCGACCTAAGCCCTCTACTGTCCCCAGCAGAGTGGCCACCTGTCGACGTCGGGAAAAAATCTGCGGGTCGGGTCACAACTCGGATCTTTCTCTCTTCCTAAGTTACCTCTACCCTTACTCTTTTTATTTGTAAAAAAGGTTTTGAAGAGTTTTTTAGGAAAAGGCCAACATGTATCATGTCGACGATTTGAATGTTTTATAGAGTCGCTAGTTGATAGATTTGAAATGGTTGTACCAACTCAACCGAGTTTTATTTGAAAGAAGCCCAATTGCTGGACACTGTCTAAACTTGATCTTTGAAAACAAAGTTTTGAACTCGGGGGCTTGGTTAAGTGTGGGGAAGGTGTTAGGCACCCCACAACTCCTGTGCAAACACGGTACCGCATCTTTTCAATATTTCCCTTTAAAAATTAAAATGTGCATGTGAATGATGTTTGAAAATTGGGCCTATGTTTGATGGAAAGCATGTCTTATGCATCGTTGAACCTATATACGAAGGGTTTGATTTGATTTGCAAAAAGTCTTTGATTTGATTTGCAAAAGTGTTTGATTTAATTTGCAAAAGCTTATCTTTTCGAAAAGATTTAAAATGATGTTTCGAAAAGAAGATTTTCACACCCTTACGCTAATATAGGAATTTAAGCATATTGATACTTCAGTTTTATCTTTTTAGCATTAAGGCTCAATTCGAACGATGATTGTCGGGCAGCGAAGCATCCTCGACCACAACATATATACAAGTGTCGGTCTCCTCATGGGCATAGTAGCCATCGGAGGGACTCTGACATGACAAACTATATTTTCACTATGTTGAGACCTTAAATCCGGATAACCGTTTTAAGGTCTTTTGTATGTACATTTTTACAGAAAAACTGGCAGGGCACATCTGTAAAAGGGAGTTTGTCCATCGTGGAAATCAGATTCTGATCAGTTTGATCATGAATCCCACGATTCCTAGGCTCACATATGAATGGCTATAAAACCTGCACAGTTCAAATTTGTACAAAAATAGATAAATATCCCAAGATAGCCAGAATCAGGGATTCATTCAGTAAATCCTGGTCCGCACGATCGAAGCATCTCGTTCCCACTATATAGCGATCTAAGGGACGCGAGGTTGCTTTTGTAGCTGAAACTATAAAAATAAATAGATTTAAAGAAATCTCAGCCATTATAGCTTCCAGGTTCTGTTGGGACATGTTTGAACCGTTTGAAAGCTAGAAGTGGCGAGATTTGGATAAATCTAGTCCGCCCGCAGATATGTCAGTGCAGATAAACCTGCACAACTCAAATTTGTACAAAAAAGTGATATATCCCAAATGTCGCCAGAACCGAGGATTCATTTAGTAAATCCTGGGTCGCACCTGGCCGAAGCGTCTCATTCCCACTAGATAGCGATCTAAGGGCCGCGAGGTAGCTTTTGTAACTGAAACTAGAAAAATGCTAGTTTTAAATAAATCTCAGTCATTCTAGCTTCCCGGTTCCGTTTATACCAATTTTGAACCGTTTGAAAGCTAGAGTTGACGAGATTTGAATAAATCTAGTTCGCCCGCAGATATGTCAGTGCAGATTCATAGAAAGTGAATATTTAAAGCAACAGTTTAATAAAAGCGAGTAAAGAAATATATATATATATATATATATATATACAATTATATATATATATATATATATAAGCAGAAAAGGGCGATGGGTTTTCACACCGGTGCCCAGACTGGAATGTAAATGTACAGAAATGTAGTCAACCAAGACTGGAAAGATAATCCAGTGTGGTGAAGGTTTCTTATATATGCATAAATATATATAAAAGCAGTAAAAAGGCCATAGAATAATCCAGGTCGAACTAGAATATAAATGTACAAAAGAGTAGTCAACCAAGACTGGGAAGATAACCCAGTGGTGGTGAAAGATGCTTATATATGCATATTTATATATAAAAGTAGTAAACTATACCGGATTTGACATACGGGCTTGACATAATTTAAAAGTTAGTATATATACAGTTAAATATATACAAAAAAAGACAAAACCGGACTGGGAAGATAACCCAGTCAGACGAAGTTGCTCAGTATGAAGATGCAAGTATATGCAAGCTATTGGAAGCGACGAATCGTCAATCCGAGTTATAAAAATGCAAAAAAATGCGTTTATGTACAAAAATATACTAAAAGTTGACGAAAACAGCCACAGAACTGAGTTCCGGGCATATTTAGAAAATAAAACTTAACGTGCAAGTGTATAAAAATGCAAAGTAGTAGTATTGACTTGCTGATCGTAAAAATACTCACAATGGACTACTACACGGGCTTTTCGCCAAATCATAGGCTTTAAACGTTCGAATCTACCGATTTTTTTTAGATATGTGGTAGTATATGTGACGCCCCCAAATTCGGACCGCCACTTGGTCACTCGAATTCGGTTCGTCACGTTCTCATGGTAATACAATAATAACTAAAATCACACAATCACAGCGGAAAATCTAGAATAATATACAATAATTTATTATAATTATTCCCCCATGTCTCGCAACCTACAGTACTTAATAGATTATATAATAATATCAAATAACGACTTATTACATAATCTAACTTAAGCTTAAACATAGTCAAATCCATTCTTACTACATCATCTTAATACAACAGTATAATATTTAAAACATAAAAAGAGACAAGCTAGTCCGTAGCCTTGCCCTTGCCCTTATCGACGCCCGAAGGTTCGCCCTACTCTGCCTTAACTGAAATATTTTTAGGAAAAACAAGAATGAGAAACAAGTTTACCCAGCAAGTAATATAACAATAAGGGTGAGTAATATAGTTCTCGAATCTCAAAAAGGATATACCAAAGTATGATAGTTCAAGGATAACAAGAATATCAACAATTCTCAATAACAGTCGCTAAGGACAGAATAATATCAATATGATTCAATACTAAATCAATTCAAGATTTCAAGATAACTAAATACTGAGCAGTCACTAAGGACTATGAACTCTTACTAGAATTAACAGTAATATCTCGGTGCATCTTTGTACCTCCTGGATGAACGGAATATGTCGTATTGTGTGCCTCGTGCAAAATCTCTTCTCTCAACTCGGTTACCGCTGGTAGCCACACTCTTCCTTTGAATCTCAAAATACCATCTTTATCCATTCGGAATCTCACTTCTTCATTTTCTGCGATCCTCTTTCTGATTTTCTCGCACTCTTCGTCTTTCTCTTGTGATTCCTTTACTCTATCCAATAATATCGGACAAGCTTCCATTACAAACAACTTCTCTTCAGACCCCTCTAGTCCCTTCACTTCTATCTCTAATTTCTCCATCTCTCTTATCAACTCTTCCTGAGTCATCAAATGAAACAATTTCTCCCTTCCTTTTCTGCTCAGAGCGTCGACAACAACGTTTGCCTTACCTGGGTGATAAAGAATATCACAGTCATAGTCTTTGATCAATTCTAACCACTTCCTCTAACGCATATTCAACTCCTTTTGTGTGAAGATATATTTCAGACTTTTGTGGTCCGTGTATATCTCACATTTCTCTCTGTACAAATAATGCCTCCAAATCTTCAACGCAAAAACTACTGCTGCTAAATCTAAAAAGTGAGTAGGGTATCATTTTTCATAATCCTTTAATTATCTTGATGCATACGCAATGACCTTTCTGTGCTGCATAAGCACACAGCCAAGTCGCTTGTGCGATGCGTCACTATACACCACAAAATTTCCCGCATCATCTGGTAATGATAACACAGGCGCTTCGCTCAATCTCTTCTTCAGTTCTTGAAAATTCTCTTCGCATTTGTCTATCCATGCAAACTTTACCGTCTTCCTCGTCAAATTGGTCAACGGGGTTGCTATCTTAAAAAAATCCTGAATGAATCTTCGATAGTACCCATCTAACCCTAAGAAACTTCTCACCTCTCTCGGTGTTCTCGGTTGTTCCCAATTACTTACTGCTTTGACCTTCGCAGGGTCTACTGAGATTCCATTCTTATCCACCACGTGACCTAATAATTGAACCTTCTCCATCCAAAATTCAAACTTAGAAAACTTCGCATACATCTTCTCCTTCCTTAGTGCCTCCAAAATAATCTTTAGATGTTCGGCGTGTTCTTCCTTCGTCTTTGAGTAGATTAAAATATCGTCAATAAAAACTACTACAAATTTATCCAAGTATGGCTTGAAAACTCGGTTTATCAAGTCCATAAATGCTGTCGGAGCATTAGTCAATCCAAATGACATTACCAAAAACTCGTAATGTCCATAACGGGTTCGAAACGTAATCTTTGGTATGTCCTCATCCCGTACTTTCAGTTGGTGATATCCTGTCCGTAGATCTATCTTTCAAAAACATTTTGCTCCCTTCAGTTGATCAAATAAGTCGTCTATCGTCGGTAATGGATATTTATTCTTGATCGTTACTCTGTTCAATTCTAGATAATCGATACAGAGCCTCATCGATCCGTCTTTTTTCTTCACAAATAACACTAGTGCTCCCCAAGGAGACACACTCGGTTGAATGTAACCCTTATCCAATAACTCTTGTAGTTGTATCATCAATTTCTTCATTTCTACTGGCGCCATATGATATGGAGCTTTCGAAATCGGTGCTGTTCCCGGTACTAAGTCTATCACGAATTTGATTTCTCTATCTGGCGGAAGACCAGGCAGATCGTCCGGAAATACATCTTGAAATTCATTCACTACGAACATATCCTTAATTTCTACTCCCTTTTTTCGAGTATCTACGATGTAAGCTAAATAACCTACACATCTTTTCCTTAACAATTTCTTGGCCTGCATCATCGTAACGTAACACAATTGCTTAAGCGATGAGCTACCATAAAACACTACCTTAGACTTTCTTGGAGTCTGAAGGTTCACACATTTGTTCTGACAGTCAATTATTAAAGCATGGTTATACAACCAATCCATTCCCAGTATTACGTCAAATTCTCCCAATCTAATAGGAATCAAGTCTACGCTCAGTTCATGTTCTCTAATGTTTGCGCGATAATTTTGATAAACGTATTCTATAGGGATTACTTCCTTATTTGAAACTTCTATGTTCAAGGGATTTTCTAATCGTTCTCGGGGTGTGTTAAGTTTACTAGAAAATTCTTCAGATACAAAAAAACAGGTGGCACCCGAATCAAATAATACATAAGCATTTATATCATTGATTGGGATTATACCTGACACCACATCCTTCGCAGCCACTGCGTCCTGGACGGTCATGTTAAAGGTTCTGGCAGTTGGGCGGTTGGATTGTGCCGGTCCGCTGATCATCAGTTTGTTCCCTCCTTGTTGGCTCCCTCTGCTACTTCCCTTCTTTGGGAAGTCCTTAATCCGGTGCTCCGTCGAGCCACATGTAAAGCATCCTTGTATCTTTTTTAGTTTCGGGCAGTTGGGCGAGATGTGCCCTTCCTGTTTGCAGTTGTAGCAAGTGCCACGTCCCTTCCAGCACTTACCCTGATGATTCTTCCCACACTTCGGGCATCCTTCAGCCTTCTTCTTGAAACCTCCACGAAAATTTCCCGATTGATTGCTGTTATTTTTATTGTTGTTGTTGTTATTCTCCCACTTTCTCTTTCCCAAGTTGCTTCCTCCACTACTGCTTCCTCCAGTACGGTTCTCTCTCCTCCAGTATTCTTTCCTTTTTTCTCTTTATTGTACAGAGGTAAGGCCTCACTGCCACCTTCCGCAATGATTGCCTTCTCCAGCAATGTCGCAAAGGAATCAATTTGAAGAACTGATACCTTATTGAACAGCCACGGCTTCGACCCTTGTTCGAATCGTCTCGCCTCCCTTTCCTCATCTCCAACTTGGTGTTCTGCAAATCGCGCTAGTTCGTTAAACTTAGCTGCGTATTGTGCCACCATCATGTCACCTTGTTTTAGTTCTAAGAACTTTACCTCCATTCTATTCTTCATGCTTTTCGAAAAGTAGTTCTCAAAAAACAACGTCTTAAACTTATCCCATGTTATCGTTCCTTCTCCCGCTCTCTGCTGATTAGCCTCCCACCAATAGTTCGCTTCTCCTCTCATCATGTACGTAGCAAACACGGTCTTCTGGTCTTCGCCCACACGAGCTATAGTGAAAGCCTTCTCGATCTCCTTGATCCAGGTTTGCGCGATGATTGGGTCGGTAGTACCCTCGAACTCTGGGGGTCCTACGCTTCTAAAGTCTTTGAAGGTTGTTACTGGTACAGCTTGAGGGTTTGGGCAAACGGGTTCGTTGTTCCTTTCCCTTAGAGCTTCTTCTAACAAGTCTACCAGTTTCTGGATCGGGTCTACTTGTTCCCTCTCATTATTAACTGATTATTCGGGTGCAGTCAATCTATGTCTTGGTGCCATGATCTGCATCACAAATTTTCATTTTATTATTGCTCAGTTATTCTACTAAGTATTTCTTTTAATATTAAAAGAATAAATTTATAACACGTTTCTGAAATAAGCTTCATTTATATTCATATGCCAGATCGTTTCATTACATGATTTTTCCTAGCATATTTTTATAAATGTTATCACATATATCCCCTAATATCACAAAAGATGGGGAAAATACCAACACATTACCATACTACCCCTCTAACAAAAGCTTACTCGGGGTTTACATCACTATCCCATACTTTACACAAAAAGTTGGGATTACAACATAGTATATACATCACATAAAGTAAATACTACAACTAGACTGACTAAAAGTCTCATCCCATCATCCCACGCTCCACAACGCTCTTATACTCGATCTGCGCTATATACGCCACTAACTCTCGACTCATAGTATGTAGGGTCTGTCCCTGCTCCGCTGGGTAGTGGTACACACCATCAATCACCCTCTCAAACGCTGAACGGAACACATACCCCATCTTGTTCATCTTTCTCTTCTTGCATCTGACCTCATCCTCTAGGTCGTCGGCTCTCTCATTAGCCGCTTCCCACTTCTCCTCGAAGTGTATCCTATCCATAACCTCCAACTCTAGCTAAGTACGGAGTGCTTCCTTCTCGGTCTTCTCACTCAGCTCCCTCTGCTCGACCTGTTCTAGCTTCCCTTCCAGGTCTATATTTCTCACCACTGACCTGTGGAATAAGGTTCCCATCTGGATCCCTGCCTCCCTGAGGTAAGCAATCTCCACCTCTAACTCTTGCATGGCTAACTTCCTCTGGTGGTCCTCGTCCCTCAACTTTTCGAACTCAGACTCTCTCTCCTTGGCCTCGGCCTCCAGCTCCTGGACTCGGCAGTCCAACTCTAGAATATGCTCCTCACACTCGCCTAACATCTGCTCCTCTATAGTAGCCTCATCAGAGTCCTCTACTGGCTCATCCTCCATTTGCTCGTCCTCCATCGGCTCCTCCTCTGGATCGGACTCTATCTCAATCTCGTCCTCGTCGTCAAACTCGAACGGTGCAACAGCCTGCACTGGCACAGCCTCTAGAGGTGCCTCGTATACTACATGTATATCCCTGGGCTCCTCCTCTGCCATTCTAATAGGTACTCCCATATCTGCCATCCTACAATCACAACACAAGACAAACAAACAGCAACTCCATTAGAATGTTAAATAAAACATAAGTTCATTGTATAGAATGAAGTTATATTTCATAACACACTAAGTCTCCCAAGGAAAACTCTACAGGAGTTATATCCCTTTCTAACTTCTAAGTTCTCCTAAGTTATAATCTAAGAACACTCGCTCCTAAGGTTTATAACTACAGCTCTGATACCAACCTGTGACACTTGGTCACTCGAATTCGGTTCGTCACGTTCTCATAGTAATACAATAATAACTAAAATCACACAATCACAGCGGAAAATCTAGAATAATATACAATAATTTATTATAATTATTCCCCCATGTCTCGCAACCTACAATACTTAATAGATTACATAATAATATCAAATAACGACTTATTACATAATCTAACTTAAGTTTAAATATAGTCAAATCCAGTCTTACTACATCATCTTAATACAACATTATAATATTTAAAACATAAAAAGAGACAAGCTAGTCGGTAGCCTTGCCCTTGCCATTATCGACGCCCGAAGGTTCGCCCTGCTCTGCCTCAACTGAAGTGTTTTTAGGAAAAGCAAGAATGAGCAACAAGTTTGCCCAGCAAGTAATATAACAATAAGGGTGAGTAATATAGGTCTCGAATCTCAAAAAGGATATAGCAAAGTATGATAGTTCAAGGATAACAAGAATATCAACAGTTCTCAATAGCTGTCGCTAAGGACAGAATAATATCAATATGATTCAATACTAAATCAATTCAAGATTTCAAGATAACTAAATACTGAGCAGTCACTAAGGACTATGAACTCTTACTAGAATTAACAGTAATATACTGAAAATCCAACAAAAACAAGTACAATAGGTGATCAGCCTAAAGTGCCCTATATTATGCATAACATTTAATCATACTTAAGTGCGCACGTCGATCTCCCGACAAATATATTTCCCCTTCAAAGAAGGTTGTTCAACTCAGTTAACACAAGAATTCCGTACCATTCAATTGGTTTGGACAGTTTTATAAACATGCATCCAGCCGAATCAAATAGCATAGATACTTTCACAATATTCAAGAACAATACCAAGTTCAACAAGAATAATAGCTTTCATACAACTTAGTGAAATAAGAGTTCAAGTATGCTAACTCAATTTAAACGAGTAAGTACGGAAACTAGCTCGCAATATACAAGGATAGAATACTTGCACCGTAAAAGAGTGTAAGTTAGGATACTTGCCTTATGCGTAGTCTATCCACGAAATTAATCAACACTTTCAAATCTTATCGTAATATACTTACGTATATATATGATATCCATTAGTCATATATTTCAACATCATATCTTATCGTGGATATACAATCAACACTTAAACTATGTTGTAATCCTAGTTGCCCCGTCATAGCATCATATTAATTCACAAGTCTCGACTAATATACTTTTATCCTTAACGTTCCTCTTTTTGAGTTTAAACATATTCTCATATCATTAATATCACATAAGACCACAATCAATACTAAATATATTTTATTTTAGTAAGTTATGGCATTTCTATAAGTTAACCTTCAAAATCGGATTCAAGTATTAACATATGATATCACATAGCATGTATTCATATTAAAGGATACTTTCATGCTCGTTCAACCTTTTCACGTTCAATTTACATGATATAGGTTCTAAGTTAATACCCTTAATAACTTAAGTCCATTCAAGGTTATAAAGTCACAAAGTCTAACATGCTCTCCTTTTAAATACAAAAGGTAATCATATAACTTGTATTAGGCATGTTCATTAGTATTCATATCGCATATATGTAGCTAGCATTGTTATTATTTTGAAAACATGCTTCGTTTACGCTAAACTTGAATCACGACACCTAATCATGGTATATATACATGTATAATACATGAGTGAGTCTAAAAGTACTATCACATATGTCCATAAATTTCAGAATTCAAATCTCAATGTAACATGTCAACGTTCACGTTTAAAACTCGTATTTTCATTAGTAAGCTCACTAAACAAGGTCTAACATGTTCATGTTATATATATACATATGTTAATATGTCCGACAAGCATTTCTAGGCCACATAGACATGCTTGTACAATCAGAACACATATATGATCTCTACATGTCAAGGTTTACTTTTAAAATTCTAAGTTCACTTAGCGAGGTTCGCATGTTCATATTTCATTATAAAACTTATATACGCGAGTCAACATGCATTTCATGTGTTTCTAGGTCATACTAATATGCCCTCAAAAATCAGAATGTAACGTGGCATGTATACATATCGAGTTCGTTTCCAAATTCGAAGTTTGTTTATAAAATGCTAAGTTCATCTCAAAACTATAAGTATGCGTCCGACTCTTAGTAAAACATGCTTACATTGTCTCAATATGTTCATATGTATGTATTACTCATGCTAGCATGCTTGTCCTAATTTATCTCAACAATCAACACTTAGCAGAATTAAGCAGGATGCAGAAAACAAACTTCAGAGTCCGCCAGTGTTACACCGGCGCAGCTGCGCCACGTATGGTTCATGCCAAGAACAGCCTGCTTCGGCAGGTTCCAGCCCAATTCACAAAAATCCTACGAATTTGCTATTAGATTAACTACATTACCTTTCTAACACTTGTATTAGCTTATATGACAACCAATTAACATTATCAAATCACCAAATTATGAACTCCAACTCAAATCAAGAATTGAAAATTTTACAAAAATTGCAGAAACAGAAACAGAAAATGAAAATGAAGAATAAGGAAGCTATATTATACCTATGCTATTAGTTAATTGAACTTGCTGCTAAATTTAGAATGCTCACACTGATATATGTATATGCTCTCCCTCTCAACACTTAGCAAAATCTCAGCAAAGAAAAATGGAGAAGGAGAGCTAAATTTATAGACAAATCAATAACCAAACAATGTTATTGTTCTTCAATTTAAACCAACGTAAATGTAGGATTGCATGGTGGTTAATACAGAGTAGGTAATTAGTTGTTGGATTCATCTTGAATCCCACATCCTTGTTCATCATTTGCTATGAAGCTATGATAGTTTTGCTGAGTTTAAGGAATATAGGCTTTAGTCTTCATAATGCTATGCGCGTGAAGAGGAAAAATGGGTCTATCAATTAGGAACAAGCAAGGCTCAGCATTCATACAACATGAAATGTAATAACACTAAGGCTTATATACATATATATACTCACTTAGGTTATATATTGTATACTTAGGCTATAATGAAATGTCACAATGTAAATTTACATAAGTAACACTTTAATGTAGTAAAGGTAATTTGTATGCATATAATCCATGTACATTTTGTTAATACCAGATATAATTTGATCGGATATTAGCACATTACATTGTCTCCTTTATTATTAAACCTTATTAATTCAATAATTGTTTACAATACATCCATGATATATTATTTTATTGTATACTCATATACACATTGTCACACACACATTTCATGTAACTCTTACAACTCAATAAACTTTACTATATAGTTTATATACATAAATAATATAGTCGCATTGCACTTTACACTTCGTATAATATATAGTTAACTATTATACGTTGTACTTTTAATATCGCATGCTTGCACATAGGAATTAATAAATTACTTATCTTATCAATTAATATTTAATAATATTAATTAATCTCTATAACAATTGATTAGCATTTATATGATTTAAATATCATATTAAATAAATATAAACCTTATTATATTTATAAACAAGTTGCTCATTAATATTCTATTATTTGCAATAATAATAATCAACATATTATTAATCACCATTAATATTCCATCTTTCATAATAACAATTAAGTAACAATTAATATAGATTAATTATTCGCTTAATAATTCCTTTGTTGATTAATATAATCATTATTATTTCTCATCACTGTGCCACACAAGGCATTCAACGAGTCTATCGCAACCTCCATATATTCTCAATTATTATAAATATTTAATTTAATATAATTAAGTTAACTCATCTCATAACACAAAATCATTTATATTCAAATAAATTCTCATTCTCATTAATATATTCATTTAATAATATACGAAAATTCTCGGGTATTATAGTATATAGGTATATCTACATGTTAGAGTAAAAATTTTGGGTTTGGAAGACAAAAAAATGGACAGAAAACCAAACAGGCAGAGGTTCAGAACGTTTTTTCTTTTTTTAAATAAGGGGGTGCCCTCATATATATAGGCCAGGGAGCCTCCACTCTACCTGCTGCTGCCTCGGGTACAGGTGAGACTCCCCTGGTGGAGCCCACGTACCAGTTTTTATCGTCTTGAAGTATGTGCAATCCGAGCAACGCGAGGTCGAAGTCGAAACTTTCTAACTTTTGATCAGTGTGTCCGTTTGAGGCGTGCTATACCTTTTCGAAAAGCCCTCGCCGAGAGTGTCACAATGGCATGGGATAAAATATTTTTTGGGTCCAAGAAGATGGATTCATAACCAGGTCTTCGATTCCTCGCAGTTTGTCCGTTGAGATGTCTTGCGCTGTTTGCACTTGGAATCCTTGTTATGGTTCATTCTGACCTTGGTGACATCAATTCGGCTTGAGTTTGACCAAATCAGCTTAGAGTTAGTAAAATGACCATTTTGCCCCTCCCGGGGTTGCCATCAGTGTTGGCATGGCCTTCGGTTGACTTCCTTGGGCTATTTCCAAGACTTGGATCCCATTCAAGTCTATTTGTCCTCAGGGTTGTCTCTGAGGATGACTTGGTCACTCTGGGTTTTCCTCTGGAGGGGTTATGATGCTTTAGGATTGGTTCTGAAGTTGACCTGACTTCCTAGGTTGAGATCGGGGCTGACCTGCACTTCCCAGGTTGAGACCGGGGCTGACCTGTATCTCCCGGGTTGAGACCGGGGCTGACTTATACCTCCCAAGTTAAGACCGGGGATGACCAATACCTCTTGGGTTAAGACCGGGGCTGACATGTACCTCCCAGGTTGAGACCGGGGCTGACTTGTACCTCCCGGGTTGAGACCGAGGATGACCTGTACCTCCCGGATTGAGACCGGGGCTGACCTGTACCTCCCGGGTTGAGATCGGGGCTGACCTGTACCTCCCGAGTTGAGACCGGGGCTGACCTATACCTCCCGGGTTAAGATCGGGGCTGACCTATACCTCCCGGGTTGAGACCAAGGCTGACCTGTACCTCATAGGTTAAGACCGGGGCTGACCTGTACCTCTCGGGTTGAGATCGGGGCTGACCTGTACCTCCCGAGTTGAAATCGGGGTTGATTTGATAACCTGATATTGAGATCGGGGTTGATTTGATGGCCCAATATTGAGATCGGGGTTGAACTGATGGCCCGATATTGAGATCGGGGTTGATCTGATGGCCCGATATTGAGATTAGGGTTGATTTGACGACTCGGTATTGAGATCGGGGTTGAACTGATGACCCGGTATTGAGACCGAGGTTGATTTGATGACCCGATATTGAGATCGGGGTTGATTTGATGGCCCGATATTCAGATCGGGGTTGAACTGATGGCCTGATATTGAGATCAGGGTTGATCTGATGGCCCGATATTGAGATAGGGGTTGATTTGACGGCCCGGTATTGAGACCAGGGTTGAACTGATGACCCGGTATTGAGACCGGGGTTGATTTGATGACCCGATATTATGATCAGGATTGATCTGATGTCCCGATATTGAGATCGGGGTTGATCTGATGGCCTGATATTGAGATCGGGGTTGATTTAACGATCCGGTATTGAGATCGGGGTTAAATCGATGACCCGGTATTGAGACCGGGGTTGATTTGATGACCTGATATTGAGATCGGGGTTGATTTAATGGCCCGATATTGAGATTGGGGTTGAACTGATGGCCCGATATTGAGATCGGGGTTGATTTAATGGCCCGATATTGAGATTGGGGTTGAACTGATTGCCCGATATTGAGATCGGGGTTGATCTAATGGTCCGATATTGAGATCAGGGTTGATTTGATGGCCCGATATTGAGATCAGAGTTTAACTGATGGCCTGGTATTGAGATCAGGGTTGATCTGATGACTCGATATTGAGATTGGGGTTGATTTGACGGCCCGGTATTGAGACCGGGGTTGATTTGATAGTATTTTTGCCCTTTTACAGTGTTAGTAACAGGGAAAGAAAATTTTGAGTGTCTACAAACCCCATGGGCATCGACGAAGTGGAATGGAAAAGAAGGTCTCAAAGCCCCAAGAGTGGACAACGGCTTGGTACTCAGAATAAAGGGTCTGGTACAAAGAATGAATGTTGAACCAGTTCACCTTGGGCTGAGTAATGCCGAGAACCTGCATCAAGTTCAAAATCAAGATCAAACCATTTCCCCAAAAGTGGAAAAAGAGGAAAGGAAAATTAAAAACTGTTAATACCTCGTTCGCATGAAAATAAATAGACGGATGTCGTCTCAAATCATCCAGTAAATCTGGAACTATCACGCTAATAGCTGGAAGCTCCCGACAGGGAGTAGAAGAAGGAGGGACAGGATCCTCAACCGGAACATCATCCTCCTTGTCTATAGTCTCCGTCCTATCAACCTGAATGGGACGAATCACTGACTCGGTCAATTGGCGAGGCTGCAGGGTAGGACGAGGCAAAGGGACATACATAGCCCTCCTCCTCACACCTGAAGAAACTCAGCGAGAACTTCTCAGTCTATCTAGGTCCATAACCTGAACAAAATCTCAAAATTGCCTCAAAAAAGGTGAGGCACGCTTCAAATTTAAAGCCATTAAAATCAAATCATTGCATCATGCATAGTCTATGTGAAAACATGCATTAGTTTAACATACTTCCGCAGTAGAGTTAAAATTGCATGCATATTAAATGCCCAGACTCGTGAAATTATTTTGTCAGTCTCCTTTGTAAAATGGATTATCCGCATGCACATAGGCATGACTAGTTGGCCATTCAGTAGCACATAAACCCAAAATCATGAGCATTTCATATATATAAAAATATCAAAATCAAACTCCCCATGGCAGCTAAATTACCATGTGTATTTTTATTTAAAAATCATGCTCATTTGTCCTCAAATAGGATGAATAAACCAACCAAAAAGGGTGCAAATTGACTGTCCCAAAAAAGAAAATTTTTTATACCAAAATGCTCAGCATAGTAAAATACACATACTACTAGGTCTGTTCATTTTTATTGAGTCATCTATGCATACATATTTGATACATTGCGTTTAAACTCATATTGCATGAAAACTAACGTTCTAACGGTCAAAACTTGAAAAGAAAGGATGTAAACGTTACCGGAGTTGTGCAGAACGTTTCTAAGGTGACGAATTTCATGAAAATCAGCCCAAAATGAGTAGATTTGAGATAGAAATTTTGGATTTTTCAGAGGCTTTCAAGTTAAAATTGAATTTTAAAAAGCCAGGGGGGTATAAATCCACCCGCGGTCTGCTGCGAGTTTACTTGCGGTAGCCGCAGGTAGACCTGCAGTAACCTAGGGTGGGTCCCACCCCCTCTGGTTCAATAAAATTTGAGTCACAGTGGAGTCCCCTAAGGCCGAAAAGTCAAATCATCAAAAAAGGTTCTACGCAATTGAGCAGAAAGGGCCTTAAACCCTGAAATAGGGCGTCAAACTTCGAAGTCTACAATTTTTTATAAACCGTTGGTAACAGCTCCAGCATAGCATCGAGGAATTATCCGGTGATTCAAACCGTTGGTAACAACTACAGCGTAGCATCGGGGAAGTGATGAAAACCGTTAAAAACTGCTTAGACAGAAATCTGAGTACCTGACAGTGTGAACCGTTGGCGACAACTCCAACGTAGCATCGGGAAGGGTCTGGTGGTGTAAGCCGTTGAGAATTATTTCAGCAGAGATCAGAGTACCTGATATTGCAAACCGTTGGCAACAACCCCGGCTTAGCATCGAGAAAGGAACGATGGTGTAAACTGTTAAAAAGCTATTTCCACCTAGATCAGAGGATTTGACATTACAAGTCACTGGCATCCACCCAGTATGACATCCGAAAAACCTGCCAAGAACGACCGTGTAAAACTACATTCATCGGGAAAGACCGATGATGGAATCTATTATACAAGAAATATCCAGCTGAGACGTCAAATCAGCTCAGTCGACCGTTGTAAACTACCTTTCGAGTAGGCATCGAGGAGGTTCGATGATGGTCAACCTTATAAACTACCATTCGAGTAGGCATCAAATTAGTTTAGTCGACCGTTGTAAACTACCATTCGAGTAGGCATCGAGGAGGTTCGGTGATGGTCAACCTTGTAAACTACCGTTCGAGTAGGCATCAAAAAAGTTCAGTCGACCGTTGTAAACTACCGTTTGAGTTGGCATCGAGGAGGTTCGGTGATGTTTAACCCTGTAAACTACCATTCGAGTATGCATCAAATCAATTCAGCCGACCATTGTAAACTACCATTCGAGTAGGCATCGAAGAGGTTCGATGATGGTCAAACCGTTGTAAACTACAGTTCGAGTAGGTATCAAGAATCCTATCCCCGACTGAATGTCAGCATCAACCGGATTGAAATCCAAACCATTGGTGACAGCCCCAACAGGGCATCGGGAAAGATTCGATGATATAAATCGGTGCAAGTTATCATCAAGATAAGCATCAGGAATCCCCACTAAGGTCACTCGTGAACAGAGGAATATCCCCAGCGGAGGTAAAACCAGAAAGCATATCTGGAAAAAGAGCGTTGGCGACAACCCCAACGTCAAATTTTAAAAGGTACAGTGATATCAGCCATGAAGGTCATCCCCAGCAGAAAATAGAGACTGGGTGTTGATCCAACCTGTGGCAGCTAACCCCACAGAGGCATATAACATTCAGAACATATCATACCATGCATTACATTGCATTTGCATTTATCATATTACAGTGTCTAGCAATCTTTATCATGTTCACTCCATTGCATTGTATAAACATTATAAAGAGGGGAATATGTAGACACTAAAAATTTTGCATTCCTGTTCCTAACCTTGCAAGAGGACAAAAGCGTCTTTTCACACTCCAAAGATAGCCCTGGAGGATTAAATCATCAAACTAGATCCCGAAGACGGCACCGGGAAATCATCAAACCAGACTCCCAGAGACAACGCCGGGAAATCATCAAACCAGACCGCCGGAGACAGAACTGGGAAATCATCAAATCACTCTCCATGGAGACATCCCCGGGAAATCATCAAATCAACTTCAGTGACAGACCTGAAGATAGACAAGAGTCAACAGCAGATGAATCCCAGAGATAACCCCAAGAAAGACAGTTGCACCCACGTTAAGCCTGGAACCAACCCAGATGGGCAAAAGATTAATTTTTCCAAATTAACATCAAATTAGATCAAATTACAGTGAGGAAGGTCACACAGAACCATCACAGTAATTCCGAGTAAAAACTGCACCAAACAGCTCAACGGAGAGAAGACTCAAAGATCTGGTTATGGACCCATCTTCTCGAACTCGAAAAAGGTCAAGCCCCGTATCATTGTGTAGCTCTCAGAAAGGGCTTTCTGGAAAGGTATAGAACGCCTCCATCGGATTCCCGGATTGTAAGTTATGAAGGTTCGAGCGAACAGTACGTTAGTCAGAGTGCACGTACTTCGAGACAGTTGGGCCCACCAAGCCCTGCTGTAGGTAGACATGCGGCTGCCACAGGTATACCTACGGCCATTGGGGTCTATATATACCCCCTCCCCCTTAGCTTATAGAAGAAGATAGAGAAAAAGAAAGGGCCGCGGAGAGAGAAATCAAGGCTAGGTGGGTCAAACAGAGGTTCTAACTCACTCTGATTCTTGTAAAACTTCTTTGTAAATGTTCATACACATATATAATACAACATATCAAATTTTAACTGGTGGGAAATGAGTACTGAGGCGCCAAAAGCCGTTCGAGAGCCGTTCTAGCTATATAATATAAGATTTCTCCATATTTATCTTTTTTGCCTACTCTAATACGTATATAAGTGTTATATACATATATTTAGTAGCTTATATTCGCCATATCTGAAGTTTTAACAGTTCATTTCTTGTAAATAGTTAATATTTGAGCCGTATTTACTAGATCTGGATTGGATCTAGCCAGATCTAGCTTTTAACTAGTTCAAAAGTTGTAAAACTTGAACCTGGAAGCTAGAATGACTAAGATCTGTATAGATCTAGTCTTCTTTCTAGTTTTTTTTAAATATTTAGCGACCACGTGACCTTAGATTTGTATCTTGAGGAAACTGGAAGCTATGAGCTACGTGCATACGAAGATTTGACTGATGAATCTTTCGTTTATCGACGTCTAGTATAGTTCTACGTTTTATTGCCATACATTCATTATGCAAGCTGTTTATTTGATATTCTGTGAGCCTAAGAGCTAAAGGATCTACGATTCAACTTATGGATCAAGATCCGGTTCCCATGATGAACCTGGTTGAGTTGTACAGCCAGCTTGCAAATTTTATAATTGTAAATATAGAACCTTAAAATGGTTATCCGGATTTAAGGTCCCCGTAATATTAGAAATCCTATGTGTGGTGTTCGGGCATACTTTGATGGCTTTCATGCCCATAAGGAGCCCGACACTTATATATATATATATATATATATATATATATATATATATATATATATATTGTCAAGGATTCTTCGCATTCCAAGAATAAAATCAAAATAAACCGAATATAAAATAAAATGGAAGTATCAAAGGGCTTCAATTCCTATGCAAGCGAAAGGGTTTGAAAATCAGTTTTCAAAACATTAGTTTCATATTCTGTCTAAAAATGAATTTTTTAATAAATCAAACCCTTTGTATATAGGTCCAACGAAGCACAACACTACTTTCAAATAAAGCATTTAGGCCCAATTAACTGTAGCACACACACACATACACAATGATTAGGGAATGAAAAGCACGGTAACCTTGTTTCACGGAAGTTGGGGGGTGCCTAACACCTTCCCCCAGCTTAATCAAGCCCCTAAACTTTATGAATCCCAGTTTCCAAGACCAATTAAACATAGTCCAATATTAGGCCATATTGCAAAACCTTACAAAACTCGGTTGAGTTGGTACAACCATTTTAACTCATACCAACTGGCAGCTCTGTCTAATTCAAACCAATAAAATCAAACCTTTTCAAATTTTGACATTATATATCGGACTCTTTCTAAAATCTCACCTTCAGATCAAACAAAAATCACATAAAAAATATAAAGGGTAAGAAACACCTGGGAAGAGAGATCAATTTTCCCGGCGTCGACAACGGCAATAAATGACTTCTTCCCTGATGAACAGCTGTTTGTTGTTCACAGTGTAGCTCCTTAGTATGCCAATTTTGCAAATTATGTCATATACAATGTGCTACCGCCTAGTATGAGCTATCAGCATAGGAAGAAATTCCTAAATGATGTGAAACACTATGTCTGGGATGAGCCATTCCTGTTTAAACAATGTGCAGACCAAATCTTGAGAAGATGTGTGCCTGAGGAAGAAATTGAGGACGTGCTCCATCATTGCCATTCGTCTAATTATAGAGGATATTTTGGCGAATAAAGAATGACAGCAAAAGTTCTCCAATCGAGTTTCTATTAGCCGACTCGATTTAAGGATGCTCATCTGTATGTATCGCTTTACGATAATTGCCAAAGAGTGGGAAGAATCTTGAAAAGGCATAAAATGCCTCTGCAAAACATTCTTAAAGTAGAGCTTTTTGATGTTTGGGGCATAGACTTCATGGGCCCGTTTCTGTCATCCTACAACAATCTTTACATACTAGTCGCAGTGGACTATATATCCAAATGGGGGGAAGCCGTAGCATTGCCCACCAACGATGCCAAAGTCATGATTAATTTCCTTAGGAAGAACATTTTTACATAATTTAGCACACCTAGGGCAATTATTAGTGATAAGGGCTCACATTTCTGCAATAAGTACTTTGAGGCTCTTCTTGCTAAGTATAGGGTTTCCCATAAGATTGTCACCGCCTACCATCCTAAAACCAGTGGGCATGCAAGCGGAGGCTTCGAACAGAGAGGTAAAACGAATTCTAGAAAAGATTATTAATCCGAACCGCAAAGAATGGTCAAAGAAGCTTGATGACGCCTTGTGGGCCTATCGCACCGCTTATAAAACACCTATTGGAATGTCTCCTTATAGGCTTGTTTATGTAAAGGCGTGCCATCTCCCAGTCAAATTGGAGCATAGTGCATATTGGACAATTAAGAAGCTCAACTATGACTTGAATGCGGCGGGCGAAAAATGGTTATTACAATTGAATGAGTGGGACGAGTTCAAGCTGCAAGTGTATGAAAACGCTAAATTGTATAAGAAGAAGACGAAACGGTGGCACGATAAGAAGATTGTTGAACGAGTATTTGAACCAGGTCAGAATGTGCTTCTTTACAACTCCAGACTGAAGCTCTTCCCCGGGAAACTAAAATCCAAATGGTCGGGGCCTTTCAAAATTTTAAAAGTTTATCGGCATGGTGCTATTGAGGTTGAAGACCCACATTCTACCAGAACTTTCAAAGTAAATGGGCAACGTCTTAAGCACTACTGGGGTGGCGACGTCGACTGTCAAAAGACGTCCATTACTCTTGGGGACCCGGTATGAGCCGAGGGAAATAGTCAAGCTGACAACTTTCAAACAAGCGCTCAATGGGGAGGCAACCCTGTGACGCCCCCAAATTCCAGGACCGTCATGGGGTCTCTCGAATTCGGTTCATCACGTGCTCATGGTAATACATTACGATAATAATAACTAAATATCACACGATCACAGCGGAAAATCTATTCTAGAATAATTTACAATGATTTATTATAATTATTCTCCCAAGTCTCGCAACCTACAGTACTTAATAGATTACATAATAATATCAATTAACGACTTATTACATAACCTAACTTAAGCTTAAACATAATCAAAACCAGTCTTACTACATCATCTTAATACAACATTAAAATATTTAAAACATATAAGAGACAAGCTAATTGGTAGCCTTTCCCTTGCCCTTATCAACGCCCGAAGGTTCGCCATGCTCTGCCTTAACTGAAATATTTTAGGGAAAGCAAGAATGAGCACAAATTGCCCAGCAAGTAATATATAATAAGGGTGAGTAATAAGATTCCCAATTCTCGAAAAGGTATAACAAGGTTTGATAGTTCAAGGATAACAAGAATATCGACAGTTCTCAATAACAGTCGCTAAGGACAGAATAATATCAATATGATTCAATAATACGTCAATTCAAGATTTTAAATAATTGAATACTGAGCAGTCACTAAGGACTATGAACTTCTACTAGAATTGACAGTAATAAACTGAAAATCCAATAAAAACAGGTATAACAGGTGATCAGCCTAAAGTACCATCGTTATGCATAACAATCAATCATACTCAAGTGTGCACGTCGGTCCTCCGACAATTATATATTCCCTTCAAAGAAGGTTGTTCTTCTCAGTCAAATACAAGATCCCGCACCAATCAATTAGTTTGGGTTGCTTTCCAATAATATAAGTCTAGCCGAATCAAATGACATAGACACTTTCACAATATTCAAGAACAATACTAAGTTCAACATGAATAATATCTTTAATGAAATAAGAGTTCAAGTATGCTAATTCAATTCAACCGATTAAGTAGAAAACTAGTTCGCAATATACAAGGATAGAATACTTGCACAGTAAAAGAGTGTAAGTTAGGAAACTTGCACAATCATAGATTTCCTTGCATAAAGTAAATGCGTCGGTTAGGATACTTGCACTTTAAAAGAGTGTAAGTAAGAGAACTTGCCTTTAGCGTAGTTTATCCACGAAAGCAAATCAACACTTTCGAATTCCTATCGTAATACAGTTACGTATATATATGATATTCATTAGTCATAAAATTAAACTTCACATTTTATCTTCGAATATACGATCAACACATAAGCTAAGTCTTAACCTAGCTACACAGTTATATAGAATATAAGTTCTATCTTTAACATTCCTCCTTTAGAGTTTAAACACATTCTTATATCTTATAAGATCGCAATTAATACTAAATATATTTCATTTTAGCAAGTTACGGCATTCTCTTTGAATTAACCGTCAAAATCGGGTTCAAGTAACATCATATAATATCACGTAGCATGTATTCATATTTAAAGGATACTTTACATGCTTGTATAACTTTTCCAAATCCAATCGTACATGGTATAGGTTCTTAAGTTAATACTTAAAGCCATTCAAGGACACGAACTCATATGGTCTAACATGCTCGCTTTTTAAACCCATAAGATATTCACATAACTTGTATTAAACGTGCTCATGAGTACTCGTATTGCATATATGTAGCTAGCATTGTTATTATCTTGAAAACATGCTTCGTTTATGCTAAACTTTAATCACGGCAACCAATCATGCTATATATATATGCATGACACATGAATGAGTCTAAGAGTACTATCACATGTGTCCATAAATATCAGAATTTAAATCTCCACGTATCGTGTTAATGCTCACGTGCAAGGCATGTATTTCTATTAGTGAATCTTACTAATAGGGCCTAACATGTTCATGCTTCCTTACGAACTATATAAACACAAATTAAGGGTTCATTCATATATTTCAAAGTTATCTAAACATGCTCATAACATCAAAGCGATTATATAGCATTTACATGATCATATCCACCTTCAAACTTACATTTTTGTTAGGAATGAGCACTAGTTAGGTTCACATGTTCATATTTTATTACGGAACCAATATACATAAGCTAACATGCACTTCATGTGTCTCTAGGTGGTACTAACGTGCTTGCAAGGTCAGTATGTAAACATGCTTTATAATGTTAATGATTGTTTATGAAATTTTAAGTTCATTTCCAAGCTTCATGTCGTTTTGTTAACCATGCATGCTAATACACTAAAACATGCTTACATTGTCTCATTAGGTTTATATATATGTATTAATCATGCTTCCATGATTGTTTAAACAAAAATCAACCAATTAGTACATAACAGTTTTGTTGCAGAATGCAGAAAACTGAACACAGAGGCCGGCGCTGCGGCGCGGCAACAGCAGCCACAATCTGGCGCTGCGGCGCGGATGGCGCTGCGGCGCGGGCATAATGCCCTGGGATTGGCGCTGCGGCGTGGGAGACGCTGGTACTGCCGCGTTGTGGCGCTGCAGCGCGCAGCTAACGCTGTGCATCGGCGCTGCGGCGCGGCATTGCAGACTCAATTCGCTGCAGCCAAAACCGTCCCCAAACTTCCTATTTCATCGATTTCAACATACCCAGATGCTATTAGACTTCTTTAACTTACTAACACACACATATATATATATGCTTATATAACAGTCAATCGCCATTTATCAATTCCCAATTTCATGAACTCCAACCAATTTCACGAATTTGATGTTTTACAGAAATTGCAGAGCAAAAATGGAAATGAAAGTCAAGAAAGCTATATAGTGGTTTCATCATGTATGTATGTTCATATAACAACAATATAAGGGTTCTACAACCCAATCATGAACCAATTTGGCATAATCAAGAATTTGAAGGAAACTTCAGAAACAGAAAACGAAAATGAAGAACAAAGAAAAAGGGATTATACCTCTGCTAAGATTCAAATAGAGTTTGCTGCTAATCCAACTTCCCCTAATGATATATGTATATTGCTTTCACTCACTACTTATGCAAACTCTCAGCAAATTGAAAACGAAGAAACATGGCTGCTATTTATAGAAGAATCCTTACACAGACAATGTAATTGTCCATTAATTTGAACCAATAGATTGAAGCTTTGTATATCAGCTAAGGAAGAGTTGGTAGAGTGGTTGAAGAACACTGTTGTGCCCACTCCCCATTTCATGATTTGCTAGAATGCTGAGTTCGAGAGAAGAGAGTAGGCATAGGTTTTCACGTGTAGAAGAGGATGAGGAATGGACAAGCCATATATCTCAGCATTTGCAACATGAAGTGTATTAATACTAAGGCCATATATACATATATCATACACTTAGGCTATTATATCTATATTCATACTATATATTTAGATTACAATTAGAATTATAATGTAATCCCAATAATCATGTTATTCACATAATGTAGTAAGTGTAAATTGACACATATATTCCATTACATATATAAATAATCATCAATTATTATTTATATTCATAATACATTATTTTAATGTATACTTACATACATATTGTCACATAGGCTATTATCATGTAACTCCCAAAATTCAATAAGCCTTACCATATAATAGCGTCATATTACACTTCACATAATACATAGTTAGCTAATATATGTTACACATTTAATTCGCATGCTTGCATATAGAATCACTCATCTTATTAAATATTAATTAATAATATACATACATCCTTCATCAATCAATATAATTGTTAATCTCCATAACAATTTAATTAACCCTTATATGATTAATTATCACTTTAATATAAATCTTATTATATTTATAAACACGTTGCTCATTATTATTATTATATTTATTGCAATAATAATAATCACATATGATAAATCAATCACAGTTAATATTCCACAACAATTAATTAATATTCTATGATAACAATTAATTAATATTCTACAATAGCAATTAACAAATAATATAGATTAATTGTTTGCCTAAATTAATATAATCATTCTTATATTGTGCCACACAAGGCTATCAATGAGTTTATCGCAAACCCCATCAATTTCTCAATTATTATAATTATTCAATTTTATATAATTGAATTAATCATTCTCATAACACAAAATCATTTATATTCAAATAAATTCTCATTTCCATTAATATATTTATTTAATAATATTAGGAAATTCTCGGGTATTACAAACCCCATTTCAGTTTTTTTTTCTACTCTCTTACTTTTCGTAGCCTAATTGTATATTTTCATCTATTATAGTAGTTTAGTATGAGTATAGTAGATTTGCATGATATTAGGTTTGCATTTGTATAGTAGTGTATTAATTGTAGCTTGTCAATATGTTTTGGTAGTATTATAGTTGTATAGATCATTTTGGTATAATGTTAGTTTTTAACCTAAGTGTTAGTTTTGATATAGTAAAATGCTTGCAATTTGGGTATAACTTTTGTAAATGCTTTGGTATGCTTGTGGTTTAGTATATAGTATGCTTGGGTATGCTTGTAGCATGTTTATATGTTGTGTTTCAATTTTGATATAACATATTTTGGTATAACTTTTGTTAAATGCTTATTAATATAGAAGCATTTAGTTTTTAGTTGTTAGTTTAGTTTTATTAAGTTTGTTTAGTATATGTATAGCATTTGGTTAAAATTATGTGGGCAAAGAGTTGGCCTTTTGTTTTGGTCTAATCTACAGAAACTAAAAAAAATTTGTCCGGTGCAGGGCAAGCACCGTCACGCCTCCAATTTGCCTTTCAGTTCGCCCCACAACGCCTCCTTTAAAGCCCAGAGTTCATGACCCACGCCGTAGCGCCTCAAAAGGCTTAGCAGAACGCGCCACGGCGCCTCGAATCAACCCAACCTACTGCAAATATCCACCACAACGCACCAATTTGCTCTTGAAGCCGCGCCGCAGCGCCTCGATCAGAATTCAATTTTGTTGGGCTTTGTATTTGGCATTCAGTGTGGCTCATTTTGGCTCATTTTGACTTGACTTGCATTGGCTTGCTATTTGGCATTGGTGTTGGCTAAGTTTAGAATTGGCATTGGTTATTCTCGCCCGCAACACGCTACCACTCTGACATGGCAACAAATCGGCCACCCACCACAGCTAGCTCCTCCCAAAAGGCACCAAAATGGGACAAAGATAAGTTTGTCACCTAAGAAGCCTGGGGAAAGTATAACTCGACCATCCTCAGCAAAAGCCTGGTGCCTGAAAGGGGTTTAAGGCTGGACCCAAAGAAGGACGGCGAAATATGGGCCATGATCGTGAAGAAGAAATGGGCTCATTTTATAAAGCAGCCCGTAAATATCGTAATAGCGTTGGTCCGCGAGTTCTACTCTAGTGCTAGTTCTGAGGGTGCCGCTGTAGTTCTAGTTCGAGGTCAGCCAGTGGCCTATGACAGTGCAACACTCAATGCCTATCTCCAAGTGTCGAGCCACAACAAGGACTACTTAGGGAATGGGATTTTAGGCTATAATCTGGATGACATCATTAAATGCCTATGCAAGCTTGGGACTTCATGGAGAATAAACCAGTACACGGGGGAGAATACAAGCTTTCCATAAGCGGCACTCAGTCGCTATGGCAAGGCTTGGTACAGCTTCATCTGTGACAGTATCATGCCCACCCGCCACCTTAGCGATGTCACAAAGGAGCGGGTTGTACTACTTTTTTCTATTGTGACTGATTTGAAAGTGGATATTGGCGTCGCCATTCAAGAATCCATTCTAAAGGCAATTAAGGGTAGTTCGTCTGGAGGGCTCCCACATCCCTCACTGATCACCAAACTGTGCCAACGGGTGAACGTTTAGTGGCGTCCAGAGGAGCTTATCGACACGCCCATGTCTAACATTGATCACGTCCTCATCACGGCCTACGGTGTTTGGGATAGGGCAGATTCTCACCCCGGCGGTGAGGGCTACTTGCCTGTCACTCAGCCTCCGCCTTCATCAGAGGTTGGACCTTCTGAGCTTGGGGCTTCCTCATCCGGTCCACTGGAAGACATCCTGGCATCCTTGAACCTTCTGCATCAAAAAGTCGACAGGCAGACCAGGAGGATCGATACGGTTGCACAAAGGCAGGATCTCTTCACCCAGTATCATGCTGAATTTGCCACCATAGTGGCAAATATCTATACATAGTTTGGCGGAGATGGCCCAGAGTCGGTGCCGTACCAGTTTTCCCAGCTTCCTCTGTTTCCTCCATATCCACCACCATCTCCCCAGGGCGAAGGTGAGGGGAAGCTGAAGGCGAAGGCACAGGCGACGGTGATGAGTGATAGGGTCCCAAAGGAAGCTCTCTCCTACTGATTTCTGTAAGACTAGCCAATGAGGGCATTGGCCAATACCAGTTTGGGGGAGTTATCACTTGTATTTATCTTATTATCTTTTTGAACTCTAAGATGAACTCTAGTATGCTAGTTTTGGTTTTAGTAGTATGTTAAACTACAATATGAACTGTTATTAATTGCAGTCTTGGATTATGATGTATGGATGTATAAATTACTTTTGTTATTATATATGGATGCATGTTATCATCATGTTTAGATTATAGCCATGTTTGGGGCTTATGCATATTGGGATTACATTGATTTTATCATGTTGAATTATACTTGATGATGCCCATTTTTGGGTCATGCTATGGCTTTATTAGACCCTATTTTGAGCTGTTATTATTTCAAGGGTTTGCATTACCTTTTATCTTTTGTGTCATGCTATGGCTTTTGATTAACCCTGTCTTGAACTGTTTATATGATTGGTATGGGTTATATATAGTTAAATTTTTTATTGTGGCCAATGATATGCTTGTGGTATTGCTTTGTCAAAGATGTTAAGCATTTATGGATGAGATTCTTAGATTAATTTTTAGTTAAGACTGTGTTGATCCTATCTATCCTATTGAGCACATACCAATTGTTTTAGCTAGTCATACTTCTAATAGGCTTAATTGGTAATTTTATATGGAAAATATTTGTGTTAGCTCTTATGAACTTAAGTGAGTCAATGATAGTAAGATTTAGATTCTTATGCAATTTCGGATACATTCTTGGTCTAATGGCATAAAAAAATAAAATAACAATTTGCAAACCTTAGTTGACTAAGTTTGATTACGTGGCTTTTGTTACTCGAGTTAATAGATCCTTAGGGGTGTTTTACATCTAATGCCCTAAAGCCATCTGGCTTGGGAGTCATTGATCAAAAGCTCGTTACACGGGTAACTCTGAATAGCCTAATATAATTAGACATTTTACAGTCATGCTTGAGGTTGTGTTGGTTAATATATAACGAATAAAATTCTAGTTTGGATTAATTTTGGTTACGTGGCTAGTGTTACTTGAGCTAATCGATCCTTAGGGGTGTTCTACGCCTAGTGACCTAGAGCCATCTGTCTTGGGAGTCATTGATCAAAAGCTCGTTACATGGGTAACTTAGCCTAAGGTAGCCGAACTTTGCACAAGTTAGATTTAGTCATTCTCATGCTAATGTCTGGTTGTCTGTTCTTACATTTGTGTTTTATTCTGAATACTTGATGTAGCTTGAGCATATAGAGTTAGCATTTTCCTTTTTGCAATTGTTTATGTGTACAAATTATAATTGGTTAGAATAGTTGGTAGTCACGCACACACAGATTTGGATCAATAGCAGTTTAAGCTAGAGATTTGATCGAAGCCTTATTTATGACGTTGCTTCTTCTTTGAAATGGTTATTCTTAGCCTTAAGGCCACAATGCGGGTATATAGTAGTTCAGCGCATGATGCGCAGTTATATTTGTCTTTTGATCTTTTTGTTCAGATGATTTTTGCTTAGGGATAGGCAAAATATTAAGTTTGGGGATATTTGATGAGTGGAATTTATACCCGCGAATCAAGCACTCTAATCCTTAAGAAGTTGCTTGTTCATCCTATTTTATAATGCTTTTATATAGTGTTTGTTATTATTTGGCTTAAAAGTGTATTGCAGGGGTTTATTGGTCATTTCTAGGTTTAAAAGGGCAAAATTGCCATTTTTATGCTATCGGCACCACAGCGCCTGTCCCTAGGCCTTTTCTGGCGCCGCAGCGCCACATGCCTGCTAGCTCACCCACTTAAGGCGCCGCAGCGCACCTGATCCTTCAAAAATTCGGAGCAGTAGCGCTACTTATTGACCAGCCTGGTTTGACTGGTGCCGCAGCGCCTGTTGAAGGCTAAAAGTCGGCGCCGCAGTGCCACCTTCGGTTCTCAGGCAGAGAACAGAGTCTTAATGACCTAAAGCTGGGGAGTCTTTACACTTATCAATATTTTCAGACTCATTTTCATTTAGAGCTTAGAAAATAGAATAGAGAGAGAGATAACTTAGAAGAGAAAGAAGTTGGTTCTTCAAAGAAGAAAAGATCTTTGCTTCCTTTATTGCTTGGATTCTACACCGTGAAGAGAAAAGTTAGAACTTGAATACTTCAAAACGGGAGTTTTCTTTATCTAAGTCTTTCATGAATTTGTATATTCTAAGTATGTTGAACACATTGATAATGTTGTTTGGTTCTATAGTTATGAACTAACTCCATTTCTAGGATTGCAATGTAACCTAATGATTAGTGTAATTGAATTTCTCTCCTATTTATTATAATGAATCATGTTTGAATGGGTTATTGTATTTCATGCTTTATTTATTGATTGCTTGACAAAGTAGTTGATATGAGTGTTACTTTGATATTGAAAAATGGACTTTAATGCTTAACCCTAAATATGATAACACTTGTTATGACCTTTCCTAATGGATTGAGAGAATATCTTGCATAATAGAATATGAATATGCATATTTTCCTTGTGTAACCATTGAGAATTAAAGCTTAATGACTCTTAGTCTAATTTATTTCACCATAAAAATATTGTGATTTATTTAGCTAGGGGATTTGTATTTGACCATCAAAAGAGGCTTATGTATACATAGTATTCTCGGTTGACCATTCTTGTGATTTGTTAGATAATTGGAGAGTTAGGAGATTATACAAAGCATTAGGGGAGTTGTAATCTTAGCTTGTCATATTTGATACAACTCTTGCTCGCCATTTACTATTTTAATCATAAAGCTGTAAACAAACCATATGTACTCAACTGTTTGAATAAGATTGAATTGACACAATTTTAGTATTTGAATAGTCTTAGTACTATTTTCCTGTGGGTTCGACACTCAATTTATTACTGTATTACTTGTTGACCACGTATACTTGCGCGTGTTTTATTGATCGTTAAATCGATCAACAATAAATTTCTTACATTTTTTTCGAAGGTTTAATAATCAATACGTGGAAGATTACCATGTGCAAGATTACCCTTTAGCCCAATGTCATAAACAAGATTACCATTAGGATAATACAACCTGTAGTTCCTTTCAGATGTCGGACCAGGCTTTAGATTCTCATTAAAAAGTGCGAAAACATGTACGTCGATTGGTACTGATGGTCTTGCTGGAGTACATTGTTTTCCTCTATTCGGCGCAACAAATTTCTATTGTATAGGCCTGCATTTTTAACTATAGCTCCCACCTCATTGGGATCCCCCTTAGAAGGCCAACCCGTCTCACAAATTTGGACTATTACATCTGTATGACCCATTGCTTTCATTGTTGAATAAACATCATCAATTTGAGCATACAACATATTATCATAGTTCAGATTTGTTACCAAATCATTAAACCATGGGTTAGGTTGGAAAAGAACGTATTCCAATGAAATACTATTCGGGCTATCTTTGTATGCAAAAAAGGGGTAAGCATTTTGTTGTGATTGACTCATACTTCTACGGGTTCGACGAATGGCCACTGCGACTACCCAATCGGGGGTTTTCCTCACCGATTAGCGAGCGGTTGCCCAGCTCGCCGGTGAGCTGGCGGGGGTTGCAAGGGGGCAGCACCCCCTGGAAGTCAAGCGCAAAGTGCAATTGGGCTTGGGGATTTATTAGTAGCCCGATCTTGAGTTTTGCTAATGTATTGGGCCTCATGTGTTTGTGCTCATGTTATAGCAGTTCTAGTTACTATAAAAATATTGTTTGGTGTGTGAATCATTGTAGAGTGTGTGAGGCATCTAATGAATACATCAGACAAGCAGGACTAGCCAAATTGGTGAACTTGGGTATATCGTGTGTCCTTATTTTTTCGTCTTTCATATAATATCTGTGCGATTGTAATATTATTCGATTTTAAATTCTAACACATTTATAAGCAACGGTGAGTTGGCATGAGCATGAAAATTAAGAATGGGTTGTATATATTCAGAAAGATCTTCTCTAAAAGTTCCTGAAGATGGTGGGAATAATGAGGTACCTAAGATTTGAAGCGAATGCGCGGTTGTTACATAGACTTGTTTGTTTAGGCCAAGATTACCAAGAGCTGTATACACGAATTTCATTGCATATAGGAGATAAGACATGATTACCTAAACCTCAAATTCTACAAGGAAAATGATTACCTAGACCAAATAAAACACGAATCAGATGCAAACACTTAAAGAACTATCTGAATCTCTAACTAAACAATCAACAACCTCGAAACTAGAAAGTAAATAACAGTTGCAGAAGTACCAAAATATCCATGAGATAGATTAATAGAATCAACCTTTGTTCAAAAACTACAATTAGATGGGGATCAAATTCAACTGGTGCTACTTTTTAAAGCAAGGAATACAAGTATACAAGGCACAATAAAGTCATTGCCAAGGAAGCTTTCAATACATTATGAAGTATATAATTAAAAAAAATCTAAAAAATATACTACATAGTACTTTAAAAAGAAAAAAAATAGTTTTGAGGTTTTCAATGGAACAAGGTTAAAAGTGAGTTAGTTAACAGCTTCCTCAATTGTATGGGAAAAGTAAGATAATATATTATTAATGCTTCATATTCTCTTCTTGAAAACTCTATTTCAATTTGAAGTAGCCCAAAAGAATAAGAAACTAAGTTATTCCACGTACCATCAACCACATTCAAACACATACAAGATAATATCCCACATATCATCAACCATATTCCACAAATTTAACTTAATCTTATGTTTTTGAAGCTTAACGTCTCATTCTTAGTTTTACTCATGTTATTGGATTTGTAATATAGATATATAACATATATTTCTATGGATTTTCAATAGTTCGATAGCTCGATATGCAAATTCCCCATGAATTTCAATTTAATTTTAATTTAATTATATTCATTATACCAAGGATTTGGTGGTTTCCAATTACTATAATTACAAGACATGCGGAGGATACGAGGCGAACCGAGAGCAGGCTTTGGAGCAGCTCTCGCGATAGAAGCAGTTCTGGTGCAGGAAATTGGGGGTAAGCAACACCTAGTCCCTAAAGGATGTGGAAACAAGGAGCCTGAACTTGGAAAATATTGATGTACGCTTTGGTAGTGGCTAATCAGAGGCTTCGGCAATATTTCCAAGATCGGTTGGTGGTGGAACATATGGATCAACTTCTGAAGAAAGATCAGGGGCGATCAGAGGTTTCTGGAAGACTAGCAGCATAGATTTCTTTTATGATTATCCGTTCAACGGACCAAAACCTGCCTAATTGATCAGCGGATCGATTCTTTTGGTGCTAAGGAGGAAGACCCTTCGTCTCTTTGTAGCGGAGTTTTATTTTTCCTAGTGTACCTTCGGCTCTCGGAAAGAAGGTCACCGGAGTGATCACGGTGGAATTACTTCGTCTCTTTGTAGTGAAGCGAATGTTTATTCCTGATGTGCCTTCGGCTCTCAGAGAGAAGGTCATCAGTGGGGCTATGGAGGGCTTCGTGATAGAAGCAACTTTTCATGGTGTACCCTCGGCTCTCAGAGAGAGGGTACATCGGAGTGTTTAAAGGTTGGGTTCTCGCGACTCTTCGGAGCGTTTTGGAACATTCCTGGTGTATCTTCGGCTCTCGGAGAGAAGGTCATCGTAGTGATTAAGGCTGGGCTTCATGTGTAAGCAATATTTTTCCTGGTGTGCCTTCGGCTCTCGGAGAGAAGGCACATCGGAGTGACTATGGTGGGCTTCTCTTAGAAGCAAATTTTCCCGACGTATCTTCGGCTCTCGGAGAGAGGGTACATCGGAGTGTCTAAGGTGGGATTCCTTCGCCTCTTCGGAGCGATGTGAATATTTTTCATGATGTTCCTTCGGCTCTCGGAGAGAAGGACTTCAGAGGTTTAAGGTTGGATTCCTTTGTCTCCTCGTAGCGAAGTGAATATTTATTTAAGGGTGCACTTCCATTCATGAATGCATTCATTCATGCATTCATTCATTTATGCATTCATTAATTCATTCATGCATTCATTAATTCATTCATTCATGCATTCATATCTTCATTCATGTATATATAACATAAACATCAACTCGAAGACGAAGGCTGGGCTCGGTCAGAGAGTCTCAGTTCTTGGTCTGGTTGGGCTCGGTCAAAGAGCGCCAAATTCTTAGCCGGTGGGCTGGACGTTTTGTGTAGCTGGGCTATGCATTTTATATACTCTTCCATCAAATGTTTCGTTTAATGAAAGATTGGGGGGCGATGTTTGGTTGTGATTATTCGGATCTAGCCATGGTGCAGCCCAATCTATTTGTATACTCTCTTATTATAAGTTCCTTATAAATAAGAGACTGGGGGGCAATGTTAGGGCGTGAATATTTGGGCTTGGCCATGGGGTAGCCCTATTTATGTAATGGGCCGTATTTAACGTTGGCCCATATATGTTTATTATGTATTTTATTGGGAGAGTCCTTATTAGAGAAGGATTAGGGTTTCCTTATTTGGTGGGATAAGGAGATCTAAATTGGGAAGGAATCAATTGCAGTTATAAAGGGATTCTGACTAGGACTCTTATTCCTAGTAAGATTTGGACAGACAAGACTTCTATAAATACGGCTACAAGCAAGGGATGAAGACATTCATTATTAGATCACACATCACGAGAGGAATTACAAGGTCATCATACAACATAAAGGGATCATAGCATAGAGCGAGATATCATACAATATACCATATGTACTTCTAATATTATTATAGTGGATTCCTCTCTCCCCGTGATTTTTTCTCAATTGGGTTTCCACGTAAATTCTTGTGTTCATGCTTTATATCTCTTTATTTATGTTTATGTGAGTATATTTCGTGAGTTTGATTTCACAACGATACAATCAACCGTTGGCGCTGTTTTGGCCTGTCCTTTTGGGTGATTTCGTCAGGCGTACAAAATCTGGCGTTAACATATAGCATATTATATAGCTCATTGTATTCGTATTTCAAAAATTTCAAATAAACTTGCATTTCCAAGTTTAAATAACTTATTCTTAATTTTACTAAGTTTATCAGAATTATTTATAATATTATAAGTTAACTATATATATAATATATTAGTTTTTATAAATTTTACTTATTTAACTTCAACGTGCCACGATTCAATTCAAAACAAGTTTGAAACGCCGAGCAGCGCAACTCAATTAAACAATACATATGCTACTGTATGTGCGATCATCATCTTTATGCAAATAAAAATTCATCTAACTTATGTATTTGTTTACTTTGTTGTCGTTGTATTTACAAGCAGCACGGGCTTAGCTTAATATAGTCAAGGTTTTTGGTATCAATACGAGTATGGTAGCTTGTAACACTACTACACTATCAATCACAACTAGTTATATAGGTCAGATTAATGCTCAACATTTTCCTTAACACTCATATAACACCATATTTTTTAGAGAGAGCAGCTCAATTTACTTCATTTAACATATATAAAGGTGTTCTTGTTCACTACCTCACTTTATTTATCTCTTACATACATGGCAGCCTCTAAGAGAACATTTATCGAGCATAACATGTGCATTCCTTTCTAGGACAGAGTTCATAGATATTTAGAGGTGGTTAAACCCAATACTTTTCCACCCTTATGAATCCATTCTACCTGCATAAGATCTCCTTAACCATCTACAGTCTAATCACAATCCAAGCATAGCAACAAATCCAATTACAACACTTATTACTCAATTTTCTAATAAGATAGTTAAGAACATAGTAATCGCCTTATAATAGCTTGAATTTGATATGGTTTTAGCTTTAGAAATCAGTTTGTGCACCCTTCCTTTATTGTTGCTGCTCGAAACTTCCTCCCAAACCAATTTACAAATTCAATTCTTGGTTATCTCTCTCTCTTCAGCCGAAACTAAGGAGACTTAAGAATTGTATAGTGAATTTTGGGCAATTTAGGGAGACATGGAATTGGTTTGGAACGAATGGAGTTATATATGCTTGGTAATTTAATTTAGAGTAGAACAGAAATGAGATGGGACGGATTGGATTAGAATGACTGAGGGAGCAGGGTATTTACTTCTTAGCTTTTCTTCCCCAATAATGATACTATCACATAAAAAATCTTACATAATGTTCACATATACACATATGCATATTGTGGGCTCTCGCCTGACATGTGGAACCCGCAGTATGTATGTGTGTATGTGAACATTATGTGAAATTATTTATGTGATAGTAACATTATTTTTTCTTCCCAGTTAATGGCCATGCTTAGTCATACACTTATTAACTAAAACCTGCCACCTCCTACTTTGTTTAATTCACTATAATCTCCAGCTTACTTCAAACTAAGCACATACATTATATATATATATATTACATTACATTATAATGCATACATATATTGCATACATTATAATATTAATATACTATATTTCCATCACATAATTATTAATTTATGTTATGTATTATAATTACATAAAATTCTATTATTAGATTTAGACAAATTCGAGTAATTGTACTTCACGTATAAAATTTGTACTTCATTAGTTAAATAAACAATTGAAATGGAACGAATGAATTATATATTTAATTTTTATTCCAATAAAAGTTTAAATAACTCTTATATACTTTATAATTACATTTTCTCACTTTCTTTAATAAATTATTCTTAAACAATTTATTTAATAAATATACATAATGTATTTATTCACTAATCAAATATTTAATTTGATTTATATTTCATTGACATATTTATATATTGCCATTATACAACATATAAATACCACTCACTTTCTCATAAAATTAAATAATTACTTATTTAGTTATTACATTAACTATTATATTGACAATTAAGTTATTAAATAACTTTAATACTCCACTTACATTTCATGTTAAATGATTAACCATTACAACTTAATCCCTTTCCCATTTTATTTTCATTTTTCTCAATCTAACCAATTAATGGTTTACCTATCACATGTATAGCTATATTTAACCATTCTTTAATCATAAAGCACATTTTGTAATAAAATTTTATTCTATTAACAAATATGCATAATACAATTACTAGATCTATTAAGTACAAAAGTTCTAAGGATGACAATTAAAATAATCTCTTGAAAAAATTCAGAAAAACAATAAGCACATGCTTAGTACAGTTACAGTGTAGTATACATTGATTCAATTGCTAATTCTCTTCCTCAAGTTTTTATTTGAGCCACTCAACCCAACATACTTTCAATCATACATCAAAATTTACATAAGTAACAACTTCTTGCTTACTAGAATACATGCCATACAAAAATGAAAAACAACACATCCATAATAGCCACCACCCGTGGCCCAGTATAATCACAAACTCATCAAAACACAAGACATCAATATCATCACCACAAGATTATTGTCTGAACTCCAATGTCCACGTTTGGAAAAATTTTGATTCCTTTTCCTATGTATTTCTATCCTTTATGTTTTCTATTTGAGTTTGTTTGATCTGAGAGTGAAATTTTTAAGAAAAGACCGACATATAATGTCGATGATTTTGAAAAAAATTAATTTTATTGGTCCGAATTAGACATAGTCGTCTGTTGGTATGAGTTAAATAGTTGTACCAACTCAACTAAGTTTTGAAAGATTTTGCAATATGGCCCAATTACTGGACTTTGTTTAATTGGTCTTGGAAACCGAGATTCATAAAGTTCGGAGCCTTGATTAAGCGGGGGAAGGTGTTAGGCACCCCCGACTTTCGTGAAACACGGTTACCGCGTCTTTACAATTCCCTAATCATTATGTGTGTGTGTGTGTGTTGCAGTTAATTGGGTCTAACTGCTTTATTTGAAAGTAGTGTCGTGCTTCGTTGGACTTATATACGAAGGGTTTGATTTGATGAAAAGTCCATTTTTAAACAAGAATATGACAATGATGTTTTGAAAAGAGATTTCAAACCCTTTCACTCGCATAAGAATTGAAGCCCTTGATACTTCCATTTTATTCTGTATTCGGCTTGATTTTGATTTTATTGGAGATGCGAAACATCTTTAACAATAAATAAATATATACATGAGTGTCGGGCCTCTTATGGGCATGAAAGCCATCGAAGTGACCCAAACACCACAAACAACGCTTTTACTATGTTGAGACCTTAAATTCGGATAACCGTTTTATGGTCCCTTTTATTTACATTTACAAAAAAGCCTGCAAGCTATATGAAACTAGAATGCAAATTAAAATTTAAACGTCGCAAAACAAATGATTCATCAGTTAAATCATTGTATGCGCGTAGCTAAGCTTCTCGTTCCCTCTAGATACAGATCTAGGGTCGCGTAGTTGCTTAATATTTACAAAATTAGAAAGAAAACTAGATTTAAATTAATTTTAGCCATTCTTACTCAACGGTTCTAGTTTTACAATTTTTGAACCGGTTAAAAGTTAGATATGACTAGATTTAAATAAATCTAGTCCATAAACCTTACATTAGTACAGATATACATCAAATGAATAGTTAAAACAAATATTTAATCACATTAAACAAATAATATATATTACTTATGTAAAACCCCTTTCCGAAATAGAAAGAGAGGTTACTCAAAACACAACAAAACTGAACGAAAGCTCTATGCTACGAAAGAATAGTATTTATAACCAATAAATATCAAAAGATCAAACCAGAATAAATGCCAAGCTGGCCCAAACCAAAATCTGAAATAGTTATTACAACTCCAAATAAACCATTTGACAACCTAAACAAAACATCTAAATCATTGGATCGAATGAAGCACTCATCACAGTTGCCCTTGATCCCACTGATTACCTGCTGGAAGAAAAACACAGCATGAGCGAAATGCCCAGTACGGATATAGAGTACAAGAATAATGAAACGAAAAAACTAACTCAATTAAATGAACTGAACTGAAATGAACAAAACTAATACCATGAAATAATATGCTGAATCAAATGGCTGGTTGTTATTTCATACCGAACTCAAAAACAAATCAAAATATACCTTGCCACACAAGCAAGTCAAATAATGCCACACAGGCAAGTTACACACATTGGACCGCGAATCCAAATGCATGTAAAATCAGAAGGTGTGTTTGGCACAAACATCACCAATCCGCAAAACAGAACAGAAAACTAGGGTCGACCCATACGCCTCCCACAACAAAACACCAAATGGCCAACTCCCACCGGAGCACAAAACGGAGACGCCGTGGGCTGATCACACCGCCACGGAAGGCGTCATGCCTCGGTGCCAAGAGGACATGCATGTGGTACCCCCACAGGTGGTTATAGCTCAGGTATACCCTACGGTATATTCTAACAAAAATACCATGTCACAATGCATGTGACATAATACCAACAAAAGGGTTCTATACGTAAATGTTAAACCAAATCAAATAATAATCTCAATGTCTCATAAAAATGTAACAACATATACCGCTCTACAATTATCAAAAATAAATACTAAAAACGATAACTTAATTCAAAGAGTACAAATTCGAGTCATATGAATCAACTCCAAAATGAAACTATTATATGAATTTCACAAGAAATAATTATGTGAAATAATAACGAATTTCGAAATAAGGAACAAAACGAAAAAAACAAATTTAACAAGAGTGTCGCTGAAAGAGTACGGAATCCGTGTCTGGATTAAGCAACATAATACCCAAAAATTATATTTCAACTTCGAATCGTTTAGACTCCCTCTGTTTGGACTAATTAAACAAAATAATAATAAATATAAGTACGTTTGCAAAACTATTTTTTTTTCCATCTTTAAACCTTTAATAAAATCATGTTATTAATATTGTTATTATTATTATTATTATTATTATTATACTGTAACCTACGTTCCAAACCGTTCCAAACAAAGTGATAAACTATATATATATATATATATATATATATATATATATATATATATATATATATATACACACTGTAGCCTCCATTACAAACATAATAGTCAACAGATTCATTATTCATATATATATCTAGCGCACTTCCGATCATATATATATATATATATATATATATATATATATATGATATACATTCAATTTATTTTATACTTAATTCCATGTATGCTGATAAGACCAAAAATAAGGACTTTGTTTTTCGTTCTAAGATATCACAGGAAACATATATGTGATCTGCATGGCTTGATTTGAATAACAATATTAAAATCAATTGATTCCAACTATTTAATACATACATGTGATATCTATTAACAAAATAAGCTTTTACCTGGATTAATTTCCTTTTTTCTTTGTATCAGCGACTTTGTTTCTTCCCCCCCCCCCCCTTTTTATGCAGCTGCTATCTGCCTCTCACAAACTCAATTCGCAGCTAAAGTAATATACCTATAATTAGGTTTAGTTATTTATTCACTTAATAACAGATTTTATTAATTTCCCTAGTTATAATAGGATTAAATATTATAGACATATAAATTAAACTCAAATAATTTTAAGGCCCAATTTAATAAAATCCCTTATTTATTATAGTCCACATAAATTAAATACAATTTGACCCAAACACAAGAAAAGCCCAATTAAAATACTTAAAACAAAAACTTAAAAAAAGCCATTTATTTATTTTCTGGGAATTACAACTTATATATATATATATTAAATCAGAAAAAAGCCACGGATTCACAATCCAGCAAAACAATAAAAAGATGACACTTAAACAACAACGTTTTTATAAAAAACGTTGTTTTTTTTTTGCACTACATTTTTTGAGAAAATGTTGTTGTTTGATATACAAAAACGTTGTGGATTTAAAGGGGACAATTTTTTGTTTTAAAATTATAACGTTTTCTTTAAGAAAATGTTATCTATTAAAAAAACACGAAGGGATTAATCGTGCTACTCTTCTCACTCTTCTCTCGCTCTCTCTCTCTATCTGACTCTTCTCTTCAAGCAAATTACTCCCTGGTTCTCACTCTTCTCTTCAATAAGTCGCTCGCTCTTGCTCTCTCTGGTTTGCGTAGTCGATTTGGGATTCAATAGGCTCTCGGACGCTCTCTCTGGAGTGGCGAAGTAGCTCTGAGTCGCGGAGTCGCTCTTTGAGTCGCAGATTCAATTTCTCTGGTTCGCGGAGTCTCTTTGAGTCGCGAAGTCTCTTTGAGTCGCGGAGTCGCTCTCTAGTTCGGTTCAATCTTTACTTCTCTCATAATTATATCAATCACTACTTTAATTGCATTGCTCGATTCCTGTTGAGCTCTTTGTTCAATCGAACACACAATGGACTTTGTAATTCTGGTTGCGGAATTGTACAATTAGGTTTAAAGGTTTGTTTTCAAGTCTTTTCTAGACCGAGTGTAATAGAATTTTTAAGGCATACAATTTGGGGTTTTCGTTTTTTAAATTGGGAAATTCAGTTCGAGTGTGTTGCACAGACTAATTTGAGGTTTAATTTGTGTGTTGCACAGACTAAATTCAGTTCGAGTGTGTTTTTTCAATGTGTTTTTTAAATTGGGCATTCAATTTGGGGTTTTCGTTTTTAAAATATTTATAGCATATATAAAATTGTAAAATTTGGGGCTGTGATAAAACTAAAACTAATGTACATCTTCATTCTTTACCAAGGTTATACACAGACTTGATCAAACCAATCTTCAACCCCCCCAAAAAATAAAAAGATTAAATTAAAATGACCTGAATGCGCAACAACAATTAAATTCTACAAATCACTACTGGAACTGATTTATACTTCATGGATAAACATGGAAGTTAGTCATTTGGCTGATGTGATCTTGAATTTTTGGCAGTGTCTTATTTCCCCCCATTTTGTTTCTAAGGTTGATTGTGATTTGTTTAAGAGCTAGTTTTGGCTTGATTCTTCTTAGTTTTCCCTAGAGTACTTATTGTTATTATTTTGTCCCTTCCAGAGTTGATATCTTCTATTTATCATGGAGTATCGCATATCCTGGATTGCGCATATTGTTAACTCTAATATTAACTAATTAGTATCCTCTATTTTAATTTGCAAGTTTTTCTAAAGATAATTGTAAATACATACTGAGATAATAATGTATTTATGATCATTTCAGCTACTATATCATTTCAATTGTTTTGTATATGCATCTATTTAATATATATGAGATGGCTGTGACGCCCCAAATTCGGACCGCCACAGAGTCTTGAATTCGGTTCATCACGTTCTACAATCTAACATGATAATACGACTAAATATCGCATCGCACAGCGGAATAACACGAAATACTACGAATAGATTACATTTATTTAATATAACCATTCATGTCCCAAGGGTTCGTAACTTAAACATCTTATACATAGCTTAAACATATCTTAAGCATATATATAAACTTAACTAATACATAATAGAATAATATCTTATTACAACATCATAAAATAAAGCTACTCCGTAGCCTTGCCCTTGCCCTTATCAACGCCCGAAGGTCCACCCTGCTCTGCCTTAACTGAAATATTTTAGGGAAAGCAAGAATGAGCAACAAGTTTGCTCAACAAATAATATAACAATAAGGGGATCAGTATAGTTTTTAGTTTTCAAGGGTACAACAATAGATGATAGTTCCAGGATAACAAGAAGTATCAATAGTTTTTAACAATAGTCGCTAAGGACTCAAGATAACAATAAGATTCAAGGTTTAACCTTTTCACAGTTCAAGAAAAATGAATACTGAGCAGTCACTAAGGACTATGAACTTCTACTAGAATTAACAGAAATATACTGATAATCCAATAAAACAAGTACAATAGGTGATCAACCTAAAGTACTCTACGTTATGCATATCGTTCAATCGTACTTCAAGTGCGCACGTCGGTCTCCCGATAAATATATAGTTTCCCTTCAAAGAAGGTTGTTAATCTCAGTCAATATAAGACTCCGCACCAAATCAATTGGTTTGGATCGCTTTTCAAATACATAATATAGGTCTAGCCGAATCAAATGGCAAGCTCTTTCAAGGTATATAAGAACAATCGTAAGTTCAAAACTCAAGATTTAAAGTCCGAAGAATATAAATCGACTTTATCTTATCCATAAAGTATTTAAGTCAATAAAACATGAATCGTAATTCCAATAGCTTACTTGTATGACAATAATAACACAACCTTAATTAACGCTCAATAAGAGTAAAGTTCGAGTACTTGCTTACAATATTCATTGAATAAAGTAATGCAAGGGTTTAGGATACTTTCACAATAAAAGAGTGTAAGTCAGGGAACTTGCCTTAAGCGTAGTTTATCAACCTTTAGCTTATCGATACTTTGAATTCCTATCGTAATATATTTACATGTATAGGATGTTCATTAGCTAAGTATGTTCGATACACAAGCTCGATACTTAAGTTAAATATACACATAAGATTCTACTTTAGTCATATAACTCTATACATATGTCATTACGTACTTGCACATATACTTAACACAAAATCAGTATATAAGACATTACAAAATCAAGTACATAGTTATACCACGTATAGTATCATAACACTTAATCAACATCATCTTCACTAACTTTAGAATCCCTTTTATAAGTTCAATGTTATCATGTTACACTATCAACACTTATATACATGTATTAGTAGTGTGTAGACCATGTTTAGCAGTTTGAGCATCAATATAAGTCAACTTGCAAAATCAAAAAATGAGCAGAATGCATCAGGCCTAATTTCAGACTGGCGCAGCTGCGCCCTGGTTAAGCCTAGGGAAGGCGCAGCTGCGCTGTCCCCTGGCCAGACCAGAGTTGGGCTTTTGCCTTACTACTTCTGACCAACATGTAACCATACATCAACACATAGTATATTCATATATTAAAGGAAGCTTACATAACCTTTCTAAGTCCAATCTTACTTGTTATATCTTAGTTGGAATTTCCATCTGTTTATGGCTAAATAATGCCATGGAATCATCAAGGCTATCATGTTTGACATGCATACATGCGAGGTGGTCATATAATCTGTCAATAAGCATGCTCACATGTGTTCATATTATTCACGCATGACTAGCATTGTTTATTGCTTGAAACTTAATTAAACTCATACTTGATTAACTTTCATTGTATCTAACATAGTATATGTACATGCAGGCCAACTAAGTGATGTTAAAGACACTATCATGCACGTCCAAAAATATCAGAATATTATGACATCATGTTCATGCAACTTTAGTTTCCCAAAACTTGCAAGTTTAGCTTTTGAAATAGTTTTAACGTAAACCATGTATGCTAGTGTAATCTCAACATCTTTAGACTTGCATTTCATGTCTATTTAGACCATACGATCTTGCTCAAAAAGTCAGAATATAAACATGGCATGTATTTATCAAGGTTCATTTTAAAAGCTCTAAGTTCATTTATAAACTATAAGTTTTCCTTCAATAGTGTATACCATCATAGCTATGGGCATGCATGTTATATAAAGAACATATATACACGTGTTAAAACTATCCTTCATGCATTCTTAAGGTAATACTACAAGTTAGCACTTAACAGATTTTAGCAGAAATAGGAAACTAACACAGGGGCCTGGCGCAGCTGCGCTGCGCCCTAGTACAATACTGGCGCAGCTGCGCCGTGTCTCAGCCAGAAGCAGAATAGCTTCTGCTATGGCTGTTTACAAACCCAACTACAAAAATTCCTTCAAGAATTGACTCTAACAAGGCACATTGCATTTCTAACATGTCTATAAGCTTGTATAACACTCAACAAGTATTTCTTAATTCAATTAACATCTACTTCAACATAATCAAGAACTTAAGAAATTTCAGAAATGAGGAACAGGGAGAGTATACCTCTGCAAATGCTTAATTGAGTTTGCTGCTATAGCACGCTCCCTCAATTCAATAGAAAATCTCAGTATACTAGCTCTACTTAACAATATCTCAGCAAATTGAAATGAAGAAGGAGAGAGTCTTATTTATAGAGTTTTGAATGTCTAGACAATGCTATTCCACTCAATTTCAATCCATTGGTATGAGCAAGAACATGAAGGTTAAGAAGGAGTTGTTGATCAGTTGGTGAATTCCATCATGATGCCCACTCCCCATTGAATCATTTGCTATAATGCTGATTTTGAGAAGAAAGAGTAGACTAGAGTAGCCTTTTGCTCATACACGTGAGAAGGAAAAGGGCCACTTATTTTGGGACAAGGCAAGAAAGCTCAGCAACTTGGCAAATGTAGTATTGCATACTTAGTTATATAACACATATACACATTACATTTCATATACACTTAGGTTATAAATAGAGTCACAATGTAATTCCAATAAATAAATAATATTTCATTGTAGTAAATTCTAATTTGCACATATATAATTCATGTACATTTCATCATACCGAATATAATTTAATCGGGTACTATCACATTACATTATCACTACTCTATTATTCAATTATATTGAATTATTGAAATCATTGTTAAGTAACAACTGTTTATTGATTTTATTACATGTTAATATGGTACACATTATTGTTTACCCACACATATTGTCACATACCCTCATGTACACATTTTAATTTATTTAATCTTAATATATAGGTCTCATATATTGTATAGTCACACTTAAGTGTCACATTATACTTTACACTTTATATAATATATGTGTAACTACTATATATTATACGTTTGATACATGCACATAACAATTAATCGAGTAAATATAAATCTTATTGTATTTATAAATTATTTACTCATTAATACTCTATTTCTCATAATAATATTTAATCGACATATTATCAATTAATTACTCAATAATAGTCTATCATTTATAATCACAATTAATTAACAATATATTATTAGTTAATCAACTTAATCATTAATCTCCCCTCTTATTAATGTAGGTAATTAGCACATAGCTTATTTTAATTTGCTTACTTTATTGTTTTGATTAATAACATTCATAGCTTATCACCTTGCCACACTAGGCAATTCATATAAGCATTTCGTTAAGCTTTTCATCACTTTCATTCTCGTGCCACGCAAGGCATTCTACGATTTTATCGTAAACTCCACGTTCTCTTAATTATTATAAATTCAATTTGAAATTATCTGAATTAACTCATCCCATATCACATAAACATTTATATTCAATTAAATATTCATTTTTGTTAATATCAATATAAATTTTTATTCAAGGAAATTCTCAGGTATTATAAAGGCCGTCTTCTTTAGGTAGCTCATAGAAAAAATAAAAATTGAAGCTTCACATGCATGCTTCACATCACATTAGCTAGCTGTTAGTTACAGGTTTCCAATTTCCATTAAAATTTGATGAACAAATCATCATGAAATTTTTATCGAAAGTGTTTTTCATTTTATTTTAACCATATATAAGAACATAAACCACAGATTACACTTCTGTAAAGTTCTGATATAAGAATCAAATATATAACAGAATATAAAAACTAGCCAATGTAACTTAGGCTGGCATTGAACTAGTTGAGACATATATTCTTTGACTCTTCTCTTATGAATTGTTTGAACTTTCCATGACCTTGTGCAGTTGAAGACTATAGATTAGTTAATATTATATATTACAATATTTACCGATGATGTCAAGCCATGGAGGTCATATGAGCAACTTATTGGCCAAAATGATAAATAAAAGAAGCTGAGTTGGTGCAACATAATATACATATACATATATATATATATATATATATATATATATATATATATCTGTGTGTATATGTATATATGTGTGTAGTTAGTTAATTGATTTCTGTAGTCTGTATCTTGTTTGCAAAATGCAACAAGATTGGAAAGATATAGCCCTGCCAAATGCCAATAGCATAATGTTTTTCTCTATCTTTGGCGTGCATGCATTTCAGGCCACCACCTACTAGTAAATTAAATAAATTAATTGGCTTCTCTTAACTTTTTCTTATGCTTGTTGATACGGAGTTAGATTTGAACTAGTGTGATTGTTAATTTTAAATAGAGAAAGTATAGAGTAATTAGGTTGATTGAGTACTACACTCTTAAATTTTTTAATATACTTTTATTAAAGCTCGGTAATTTAACTTAGTAGTGTTGTTATACTATTAATCAGATTTTCGACTAGTGTGATTGTTAATTTTAAATAGAGAAAGTATAGAGTAATTTGGTTGATTGAGTACTACACTCTTAAAGTTTTTAATATACTTTTATTAAAGCTCGATAATTTAACTTAGTAGTGTTGTTATACTATTAATCAGATTTTCGACATAATCATATATAAAGCTGCAACCTGTTTTGTATTGATTGTTATTATATGCTTTACATAGGCTTTGATGTATTTTGTTTTATATTTAGTGTTGGACTCTACATGACATGTTTTGTTTTTTTAGATGGATAAGTCATGGATGTGTGCTGATAGAAGGTCACGAGAGTATGAACTAGGCGTTGATGAATTCTTGAGGTTTGCGGTAGACAACGAGAGAAATATGAATCTTATTCATTGCCCTTGCGTAAAATGTGTAAACATTTTACAATTCAGTGTTGGAATTATAAGGGATCACTTGTATTTTTGGGTTGCCTCGTCCAACTCATATTTTGTATGAAGATATTCTACAATTTGGTGCCATGTCAGAAATATCAGGCATTTGTATAGTGATGTACATGAGGTATAATTAAATAAATCTTATTTGGTATTGTGAAAGAAAAATGATTTAGCAATGCTCAATTATTAGGTACTTATATGATGCGTTGAAGAAGACAAAGATGTCAAGGATGATTACTTTTGTGGACCCTGCTCGAGTTGGTGCTAAAGGTTGTGGAAGTTTTTCTCAAAAAACACGTTACATGGCATCTCAGTTTTCAAGAGCACACCCTGACACAATTTTCCTGATACCTTACAACTCCGGGTTAGTAATGGATGTATATGTTCTTAGATTAAAACTTGAGGACGAGTATTCATTAAATTTGATATTCTGTTAGAAGACTTTATAACTATTTACTTATTATTATATTTAGTTCGATCTGGAATGGTAAACTTCTTTACCTTTTTTTTATATTAAAAATCTTGATTATAAAAAAAAATTGGTTTGACTATAAAAATGTGTTTGGGGCTGATTTTTGTATAGAGGTCATTGGGTGTTGACCATTGTCAATCAGGACAATAAAAATGTGTACTTCATGGATTCCCTCAAGCAAGGCATGATCGATGAGGAGTGGAAACAAGTTGTGAACACGTATATTATTCCAAATTACTTTGTTTTTAATGTAGTTCAATTGGAAAGTTTTACAATAAAATTTCTTCTATTAAATCGTGTCTCTGGTTTTATGTGCATGATGTTATATGTCACCCTCTTGCTCATGAAGTGCCATTAAGGCTTACAATGGGCAAAACATTAAGCAAATAAGAAAATCACCACAATGGAGAATCTTGGTGGTATGTATGTTAGCTTATATGTATATATATTAAATTAGCATAAGATGTTTAATTATGGACATTTATTATTTTTGTTGATTTATCATGACATAATTACTAATTGTATTTAGGGAACTCCAGTACAGCCACCATACACGGAGTGCGGGTATTTTATGATGCGCTTTATGAAGGAGATAGTTGAGGGTGGTAGTTTGGACTTTGTAGCTAAGGTTAGTTATTTTTTTAAGCTTTATTTTTTGCATAATTTATTATCAAATCTTAATTGTAATAGACTTGGCCAATTAGTCTACAGGGAGATTAGACTTTTAGTTATTTTATTTCAGTGGGATAAGTAATATGGATTAACGTACACACAAGAACAAATTGAAGAAGTACGGAGTGAGTGGATAGCTTATGTGAGCAGATACATGTAGAGCCTCGAGTAAACGGTGGATGTATAGGGCTACAATTGTATTTTGGGAGAAGATAGTTTTGCACATGATTAGGTAGTGCACCACACCTTTATTTTAAGGATAGTTTGGTATATTTTGTGGATGTAGTCAAATTCACACTTCAATGTAGTAGTTATTATATTGAAAAGTGAATTTGAAACTGTAAATGTATGATATATATTATTATGATGTATTTTGAAACTTAGAATGCCTGATATATTTTTGCTTTAACTGAGAATTTAGAGCTTTTTTAGCTATATCATGGCATTAGCAGTCCTTGTTTGGTACAGATACAACATTGTAGATACTTGTTTGGTAATTCAATATAGTAGTAATTATATATATACATGTATTATATCTTATGAAAAACAAATAGATGATAAGTGATTTTTATGACCACTTATTCAGATATTATCTAACTTGTTTTGTTGCTTAAACTAGGGTATCTTTGTGCTTTTCATATGTTTTTGCTTTATTTTGCAGTTTTCTTGTTTTGGAACTCTCTTAGTGCACAAGTGGCTCAAAAGGATGATATAGTGCAAAAAGGGGCAAGAAGCTAAGCAATGGAATGATGGCATGATGTTGGACAGAACAAATAGGGATCAAGAAGCTTGGCATTAAGAAGATGGCAGCCAAGTGCAGCAGTAGAAGCAAGCAGAAGCTAAAAATAGAATTCAGCAGAGTTGCAGGTGCCGCACGGCCGCACCGAGTTTACTAAGGCAGCACGCGCGCCCGCGTTAATATCTAGACCCAAACTCTCAGTTTTACACCCGCGCGGCCACGCCAAGACCAAAGCTTAATGCCGCGCGGCCGCGCCAGCTCGAAACTTGACCAACATTTGACTTTCACTTAGGCAAATCGGGGATTAGCTTGGAGGCTTATATATGAGGGCTTTTGCCCATTTTATCAGACATCTACCTTAGCCCTAGCCCTAGTTTAGCTCTCTCTTCTCTTCTCTTTACATTTTGTCTTGATTAGGTTAGGAGTAGATTAATTCTAGGTTTAATTAGTTAGTTTCTAGGGTTTAATTAGAGAAGAAGATTGAAGCAAGTGGATTTCATTGGAGATTCAACAAAGAAGCTTGAGCACTCAAATTTGCATTCTCTATCTTTATAATCTCTTTACTTCCTATTTGTAATCTTATGATGTGTATTCAACTTGTGGATGATATATTTAAGTCATTTATAACTTAAGATTTATTTTGAGATTTCAATGGAACCTTTTGAGTAGTTTATATTGCTATGCTTCCATATTGGTCTTATTAATTGTTAGGTGATTGTCTATTACAATTTGTGCTTTAATTGCTTGATTGCTTAGCTACCAATTACTGTGATAACCTATATGGACTTGAAAGACAAAATGTGGGTTTAGATCTAATCTTAGTAGCGGGCGATTGTATGTCTACATGGCGTTGGATGTATGATTTGTGCTTAGGATAGACATATACTAAAGCGCCGCTCGTAGTCAATTGAGAACTTGGACTTAAACCCTATTTATTTATAAATCAAATAGACATATAGGGGTTTAGATAATGTGGGTGTTCATGTGCGTTCTATCATTTGTGGATTGTATGTGGTATAGATTAGGTGTATTGAAAGATGGCCTTATCTCACTTTCGTGTTCTCGACTAACATTCTGTGACGATTAATTTGACCTAACTGGGAGTATGTCGACTTAGATGAATCATTAGGGGAAGTTGGGATCTCATATCTTCATTATCTGATTTTACTCTAGGGTTAATTAGTTTAAGTTTATTTACTTGTCTAGTTTTAATTTAAAACTCTTTATCGCTCGTTTAGATAAGACTGAAATGATTACGGGCTAGTGGTTTGGCGAACTTTCATCAGTTAATTCTTCGTGGGAATGATATCTGTACTTACTCTTTATTACTTGGTGACCGCGTATACATGGGCGTATTTGTCATAATATAAAACGGACAACAAGTTTTTGGCGCCATTACCGGGGAATTAGTTTGATAAATTTTTGCCTAAATTAGTTTCAATCAAATTAGTCTTAATTTAAACATTTTATTTTTGTTTTAATTCTCTTCATATATTCTCTTTTCAAGCACAATGGATCTCAATGCTTATCTATGGTTTTACACAAGGAAAGATCAACCAAGGGAAACATATAATGATGGACTCAACCCAATTGCTACACTATCAGCACAACTAGAGACTCTTTCGAGGAAGTTGGACAATGTTACAGCCCAACGGAGTCGAGAGACAGTCATTACTTGTGAATACTGTGCTGGTAACCATCTGAGCCATTAATGCCCCATCAGTGTTGGACAAGTGCAGTATGGGGGTGAGTACTCCAACCATAATGAGTATCCCAATTATCATCAAGATGTGGGGTATCACCCGGATCCTTCAGGGAGCTATTATAAAGACCAATACTAGGATCCAAGTCCAGCATATGCACCAGAATTCACAATCCAAACTCCAACTCACGAGCCTCAAGACATGGATTTTGAGGCTGAAACAGAAAAGGCAAGAGTGGATGAAGAATGTGGCATGACATTAATGAAGGACACCTTGATTGAGCAAGCAAAGTTAATTGAGAATCTTCAGAAATGGACGGATCAAATCAGCATGGCTTTAATAAAAGAGGAGTTGATTGAGCAAGGGATTAAGACTCAGAATATTCAGAATCAATTGTCTCAGATATTGGAAGCCGTGTGCAATGGTCCTTAGACTAATTGGTGCTATGACTTGGATGCTGATGATGGAGAGCCCGAAGTGCACATGCAGCTAGATGAACTGAAAGAAGTGGATATCGAGAAGACACTTGGGGACATGAAAAATTATGAATGTGAGCCAACTGTGACAACACCCCAGGTACCTTCTCTGCCAAAGCTGGAAAAATAGTGAATTTTGCACACCTATGCCCCCTTGGAAGTCACATCATAGATACGGATCTTGATAATATGATAGATTCCATATTTCTGAAATCGTGGTGGTCCGAATAAGAGAGAATGGAAGAAGAGCCTGTTGTATTATTCATGCCTCAATGCAAAACTCTTTGCGGAAATACAACGGAAGAAGTGCCTAGCTCCCCGAACTTAAAAATGGGGAATTCATATACACATCATATGCTAGGTGACTTAAATTTGAAGCCTCTCATGAAGGGGAACCTCTTAACGCACATGGCAGTTCTAATGGATGGAGGGTTTATCAAATATCGTCGAAGAATCGGATAACGGTGGCAAGACAAAGTCTAGCTATCAGACTATAAACCAAGCGCTCGATGGGAGGCACCCCATCAAATCTCTCTCTCTCCCTACTTGTTTAATTCTACTTACTTATCTCCATTTCCCACCCCTTTGTTTAATTCTATGCATTTTGATTTAGTTGTAAATTTTTGAATACTTTTGGATTTAGGAGCTCATTGTCAACATTTTTGGAACTTAGGCATTAGTGCGCATATTTTTGGGACTATGAAGCTTATTGAACACATTATTGATGCACTAGCACATTGAATATACGCACATATAGGAGTTTTTGGGAATTCACATGCATATATCCTCCTATGTTCAACCCTCCTAGTTGTAAATATTGCATATTAAGTTTTGGTGGTTTAGAGGGCTTAATAAATGTTTTATGTTTTTCTTTGGTCAAGGCTGCTTGGAATGAAGCAAAGTTCAAAAGCCCATCCTCAATGCATGTCAAAAGCTTCATATCAAAAATCTAGGAAGGGCGCGGCCGCCCCGAAATCAAGGCTAATAGGCTCGCGACCGCGTGGCATGTAGGTTGTCTCAGACTTAAGGCAAAATTCAGCAGAAAATGAGCGCCACATCATTTTATGTAGCAGGCGAGGCTGACTAGGGGAGTTTCCTTTTTCCTTTTACCTTCAATGAGGACATTGTAGTTTTTAAGTTTGGGGGTATTAGGGTTATTTTTGCATTTTTGCACTTAGTGTAGGTCGCATTCATTTTGCATATTGTGTTTGTTCATATAGTGCATGTAGATCGTATTTTGTTAAAATTTGTTAAAATATTTCTTTTTGTTTTAGTTAACGATGTTAAGCATATTGCATGAATCCAATTTTCAGTTGGTTTGTTATTTATTTGGCCTATGAGGAAACTAAAATTACTTGATGATTGAACTAGTTTGAGACTTAAGCTTGATTATAATGTCATATATGTATATCCTTATCTGTCAGATACTGATGTCACCGGTTAGCACTCTAAGAGTAACCACCATGACTTGCTTAGTTTAAATTTTCACATACTTGTCTTCTAGTGGGGAATCTATGTTTTAATGAAAAAGTTTCAATACTCATGTGATAATAACTAGACTGTAAAAAGCTTAAGTTTGGGGGAAACATGAGTTATGCATGCTATTTGGGGAGATGGAGCGTAAGACGTACTCTCCAAGAAATAAGAAAAGAAAAAAAACATGTAGTGAAAAAGAAAAAAATATAGAATAAACACTTCGGCTACGTCAAGTTCTGTGGCCTTTGATATTCGAGCAAGTAAGCCCTAGGGGTGTCTCGACACCCAGCGCCCTTAGCCTTTTGGTCTGGGAGTCGTTGGTCGAAAGCTCGCTACACGGGTGTGATTGAAAAGCCTAAGAGGACTAGGCATTGTACAGTCGATTGTGTACACGGGAAAGAGAGAAAACGCCCTCGTGGGTAAATAAAAAGCATAATCAAACCTCCTGTGACTCTTAGCTTAAGTAATGCATGGTCTTGGTTAGAACTTATCTGATTTACTATTTTTTTTGAGTTGAAACTTGTTTTTCCTCTAAGAAGCATAGTATGTGATAAATTTATTCAAAAACATGTCTAATGGTTGCTAGGCACACACACACTAAATCATTACTGACAGGTTTGGATTTGCGAGGATATGCCTTATGATTTTGTCTTGGGTAGCTTTTCTGTTTGATTAGCCTGTGATTTTTCTAAGGCATTTCATTTGAATATCAATTCTGACTGAGACTTGGATTCGCATTCATGATAGAATAGGTTGCATTCATTGTAATCATTGCATTGCATCTTTTGTTTGGTTTTGTTTTGGTTACTTAAGGGCAAGCACCGTTTAAGTTTGGGGGTATTTGATAAGTGGTTTTTATGACCACTTATTTAGATATTATCTAACTTGTTTTGTTGCTTAAACTCGGGTATCTTTGTGCTTTTCATATGTTTTTGCTTTGTTTTGCAGTTTTCTTATTTTGGAACTCTCTTAGTGCACAAGTGGCTCAAAAGGATGATATAGTGCAAAAAGGGGCAAGAAGCTAAGCAATGAAATGATGGCATGATGTTGGATAGAACAAATAGGAATCAAGAAGCTTGGCATTAAGAAGATGGCAGCCAAGTGCAGCAGCAGAAGTAAGCAGCAGCTAAAAATAGAGTTCAGCAGAGTTGCAGGTACCGCGACGGCCGCAGTCGAGTTTACTAAGGCAGGACGCGCGCCTGCGCCAATATCCAGACCAAAACTCTCAATATTGCACCCGCGCGGCCGCACCAGGACCAAAGATTAATGCCGCGCGGCCGCGCCAGCTTAAAACTTGACCAGCATTTAACTTTCACTTAGGAAGATCGGGGATTGGCTTGGAGGCTTATATATGAGGGCTTTTGCCCATTTTATCAGACATCTACCTTAGCCCTAGCCCTAGTTTAGCTCTCTCTTCTCTTCTCTTTACATTTTGTCTAGATTAGGTTAGGAGTAGTTTAATTCTAGATTAAATTAGTTAGTGTCTAGGGTTTAATTAGAGAAGAAGATTGAAGCAAGTGGATTTCATTGGAGATTCAACAAAGGAGCCTGAGCACTCAGATTTGCATTCTCTATCTTTATAATCTCTTTGCCTCCTATTTGTAATCTTATGATGTGTATTCAACTTGTGGATGATATATTTAAGTCATTTATGACTTAAGCTTTATTTTGAGATTTCAATGGAACCTTTTGAGTAGTTTATATTGCTATGCTTCCATGTTGGTCTTATTAATTGTTATGTGATTGTCTATTATGATTTGTACTTTAATTACTTGATTGATTAGCTACCAATTAATGTGATAACCTATATGGACTTGAAAGACGAAATGTGGGTTTAGATCTAATCGTAGTAGCGGGCGATTGTATGTCTACATGGCGTTAGATGTATGATTTGTGCTTAGGTTAGATATATATCGAAGCGCCGCTCGTAGTCAATTGAGAACTTGGACTTAAATCCTATTTATTTGTAAATCACATAGACATATAGGGGTTTAGATAATGTGGGTATTCATGTGCGTTCTATCATCTGTGGATTGTATGTGGTATGGATTAGGTGCATTGAAAGATGGCCTTATCGCTCTTTCGTGTTCTCGACTAACATTCTGTGATGATTAATTTGACCTAACTGGGAGTATGTCGACTTAGATGAATCATTAGGGGAAGTTGGGATCTCATATCTTCATTATCTGATTTTACTCTAGGGGGTATATTTACTTATCTAGTTTTAATTTAAAACTCTTTATCGCTCGTTTAGATAAGACTGAAATGATTACGGGCTAGTGGTTTGGCGAACTTTCATCAGTTAATTCTCCATGAAAACGATATCTGTACTTACTCTTTATTACTTGTTGACGTCGTATACTTGCACGTATTTGTCATTATATAAAACGGACAACAAGTTTTTAGCGCCATTGCCGGGGAATTAGTTTGATAAAATTTTGCCAACATTAGTTTCAATCAAATTAGTCTTAATTTAAACATTTTATTTTAGTTTTAATTCTCTTTTTATATTCTCTTTTCAAGCACAATGGATCTCAATGCTTATCCATGGTTTTACACAAGGAAAGATCAACCAAGGGAAACATAAAATGATGGATTCAACCCAATTGCTACACTATCAGCACAACTAGAGACTCTTTGAAGAAAGTTGGACAATGTTACAGCCCAACGGAGTCGAGAGACAGTCATTACTAGTGAATACTGTGCTGGTAACCATCTGAGCCATCAATGCCCCATCAGTGTTGGACAAGTGCAGTATGGGGGTGAGTACTTCAACCACAATGAGTATCCCATTTATCATCAAGATGTGGGGTATCACCCGGATCCTTTAGGGAGCTATTATTAAGACCAATACTGGGATCCAAGTCCAGCATACGCACCATAATTCACATTCCAAACTCCAACTCACGAGCCTCAATACATGAATTTTGAGGCTGAAACAGAAAAGGCAAGAGTTGATGAAGAATGTGGCATATCATCAATGAAGGAGACCTTGATTGAGCAAGCAAAGTCAATTGAGAATCTTCAAAAATGGACGGACTAAATCAGCATGGCTTTAATGAAAGAGGAGTTGATTGAGCAAGGGATTAAGACTCAGAATCTTCAGAATCAGTTGTCTCAAATATTGGAAGCCGTGAGCAATGGTCCTCAGACTAATTGGTGCTATGACTTTGATGCTGATGACGGAGTGCCCGAAGTGCACATGCAGCTAGATGAATTGAAAGAAGTGGATATCGAGAAGACACTTGGGGGCGTGAAAAATTATGAATGTGAGCCAACTATAACAACACCGCAGGTGCCTTCTCTGCCAAAGTTGGGAAAGCCAGTGAAGTTTGCACACCCATGCCCCCTTGGAAGTCACATCACATATACGGATCTTGATGATATGAGAGATTCCACGTTTCTGAAATCGTGGTGGTCCGAAGAAGAGAGAATGGAAGAAGAGCCCGTTGTATTATTCATACCTCAATGGAAAACTCTTTGCACAAATACAACGGAAGAAGTGCTTAGCTTCCCGAACTTAAAAATGGGAATTCATATACACATCATATGCTAGGTGACTTAAATCCAAAGCCTCTCATGAAGGGGAACCTCCTAACGCACATGACAGTTCTAATGGATGGAGGGTTTCTCAAATATCATCAAGGAATTGGATAGCGGTGGCAAGACAAAGTCTAGCTATCGGACTATAAACCAAGCGCTCGATGGGAGGCACCCCATCAAATCTCTCTCTCTCTCCTTACTTGTTTAATTCTACTTACTTATCTCCATTTCCCACCCCTTTGTTTAATTCTATGCATTTTGATTTAGTTGTAAATTTTTGAATACTTTTGGATTTAGGAGCTCATTGCCTACATTTTTGGAACTTAGGCATTAGTGCGCATATTTTTGGGACTATGAAGCTTATTGAACACATTTTTGATGCACTAGCACACTGCATATACACACATATAGGAGTTTTTGGGAATTCACATGCATATATCCTCCTATGTTCAACCCTCCTAGTTATAAATATTGCATATTAGGTTTTGGCGGTTTAGAGGGCTTAATAAATGTTGTGTGTTTTTCTTTGGTCAAGGTTGCTTAGAATGAAGCAAAGTTCAAAAGCCCATCCTCAATGCATGTCAAAAGCTGCATATCAGAAATCTGGGGAAGGGCGCGGCAGCGTCAAAATCAAGGCTAATAGGCGCGTGGCAGCGCGGCATGAGGGTTGTCTCAGACTTAAGGCAAAATTCAGCAGAAACTGAGCGCCACATCATTTCATGTAGTAGGCGAGGCTGACTAGGGGGGTTTCTTTTTTCCTTTGACCTTCAATGAGGACATTGCAGTTTTTAAGTTTGGGGGTATTAGGGTTATTTTTCCATTTTTGCATTTAGTGTAGGTTGCATTCATTTTGCATATTGTGTTTGTTCATATAGTGCATGTATATCGTATTTTGTTAAAAAATTTTGTTTTTGTTTTAGTTAACGGTGTTAAGCATATTGCATGAATCCAATTTTCAGTTGGTTTGTTATTTATTTGGCCTATGAGGAAACTGAAATTACTTGATGATTGAACTAGTTTGAGACTTAATCTTGATTATAATGTCATATATGTAAATCCTTATCTGTCAGATACTGATGTCACTAGTTAGCACTCTAAGAGTAACCACCATGACTTGCTTAGTTTAAATTTTCACATACTTGTCTTCTGGTGGAAAATCTATGTGTTAATAAAAGAGTTTCAATACTCATGTAATAATAACTAGACTGTAAAAATCTTAAGTTTGGGGGAAAACAGGAGTTATGCATGCTATTTGGGGAGATGGAGCATAAGACACACTCTCCAATGAATAAGAAAAGAAAACAAATATGTAGTGAAAAAGAAAAAAAATAGAATAAACACTTCGGCTACGTCAAGTTTTGTGGCCTTTGATATTCGAGCAAGTAAACCCTAGGGGTGTCTCCACACCCAGCGCCCTAAGGCCTTTTGGCCTTGGAGTTGTTGGTCGAAAGCTCGCTACACAGGTGTCATTGAAAAGCCTAAGAGGACTAGGCATTGTACAATCGATTGTGTACACGGGAAAGAGAGAAAACGCCCTCGTGGGTAAATAAAAAGCATAAATAAACCTCCTGTGACTCTTAGTTTAAGTAATGCATGGTCTTGGTTAGAACTTATCTGATTTACTATTTTTCTTGAGTTGAAACTTGTTTTTCCCCTAAGAAGTATAGTATGTTATAAATTTGTTCAAAAACATGTCTAATGGTTGCTAGGCACACACACACTACATCATTACTGACATGATTGGATTTGCGAGGATATGCCTTATGATTTTATCTTGGGTAGCTTTTCTGTTTGATTAGCTTGTGATTTTTCTAAGGCATTTCATTTGAATATCAATTCTGACTGAGACTTGGATTCGCATTCATGATAGAATAGGTTGCATTCATTGTAATCATTGCGTTGCATCTTTTGTTTGGTTTTATTTTGGTTACTTGAGGGCAAGCAACGTTTAAGTTTAGGGGCATTTGATAAGTGGTTTTTATAACCACTTATTTAGATATTATCTAACTTGTTTTGTTGCTTAAACTCGGGTATCTTTGTGCTTTTCATATGTTTTTGCTTTGTTTTGCAGTTTTCTTATTTTGGAACTCTCTTAGTGCACAAGTGGCTCAAAAGGATGATATAGTGCAAAAAGGGGCAAGAAGCTAAGCAATGAAATGATGGCATGATGTTGGATAGAACAAATAGGGATCAAGAAGCTTGGCATTAAGAAGATGGCAGCCAAGTGCAGCAGCAGAAGCAAGCAGCAGCTAAAAATAGAGTTCAGCAGAGTTGTAGGTACCGCGAGGCCGCGTCGAGTTTACTAAGGCAGGACGCGCGCCTGCGCCAATATCCAGACCAAAACTCTCAATATTGCACCCGCGCGGCCGCACCAGGACCAAAGATTAATGCCGCGCGGCCGCGCCAGCTCAAAACTTGACCAGCATTTAACTTTCACTTAGGAAGATCGGGGATTGGCTTGGAGGCTTATATATGAGGGCTTTTGCCCATTTTATTAGACATCTACCTTAGCCCTAGCCCTAGTTTAGCTCTCTCTTCTCTTCTCTTTACATTTTGTCTAGATTAGGTTAGGAGTAGATTAATTCTAGGTTTAATTAGTTAGTTTCTTGGGTTTAATTAGAGAAGAAGATTGAAGCAAGTGGATTTCATTGGAGATTCAACAAACGAGCTTGAGCACTCAGATTTGCATTCTCTATCTTTATAATCTCTTTACTTCCTATTTGTAATCTTATGATGTGTATTCAACTTGTGGATGATATATTTAAGTCATTTAACTACCAATTACTGTGATAACCTATATGGGCTTGAAAGACGAAATATGGGTTTAGATCTAATCGTAGTAGCTGGTGGTTGTATGTCTAATGGCGTTGGATGTATGATTTGTGCTTAGGATAGACATATACCGAAGCGCCGCTCGTAGTCAATTGAGAACTTGGACTTAAGCCCTATTTATTTATAAATCACGTAGACATATAGGAGTTTAGATAATGTGGGTGTTCATGTGTATTCTATCATTTGTGGATTGTATGTGGTATGGATTAGGTGGATTGAAAGATGACCTTATCTCACTTTCGTGTTCTCGACTAACATTCTGTGATGATTAATTTGACCTAACTGGGAAGTATGTCAACTTAGATAAATCAGTAGGGGAAGTTGGAATCTCATATCTTCATTATCTGATTTTACTCTAGGGTTAATTAGTTTAAGTTTATTTACTTGTCTAGTTTTAATTTAAAACTCTTTATCGCTCGTTTTGATAAAACTGAAATGATTACGGGCTAGTGGTTTGGCGAACTTTCATCAGTTAATTCTTCGTGGGAACGATATTTGTATTTACTATTTATTACTTGTTGACCGCGTATACTTACGCGTATTTGTCATTATATAAAACGGACAACAAGTTTTTGGCGCCGTTGCCGGGGAATTAGTTTGATAAATTTTTTCCAACATTAGCTTCAATCAAATTAATCTTAATTTAAACATTTTATTTTAGTTTAAATTCTCTTCATATATTCTCTTTTCAGGCACAATGGATCTCAATGCTTATCCATGATTTTACACAAGGAAAGATCAACCAAGGGAAACATATAATGATGGACTCAACCCAATTGCTACACTATCAGCACAACTAGAGACTCTTTCAAGGAAGTTAGACAATATTACAGCCCAACGGAGTCGAGAGACATTCATTACTTGTGAATACTGTGCTGGTAACCATATGAGCCATCAATACCCCATTAGTGTTGGACAAGTGTAGTATGGGGGTGAGTACTCTAACCACAATGAGTATCCCAATTATCATCAAGATGTGGGGTATCATCCGGATCCTTTAGGGAGCTATTATCAAGACCAATACTGGGATCCAAGTCCATCATACGCACCATAATTCACATTCTAAACTCCAACTCACGAGCCTCAATACATGGATTTTGAGGCTGAAACAGAAAAGGCAAGAGTGGATGAAGAATATGGCATGGCATTAATGAAGGAGACCTTGATTGAGCAAGCAAAGTCAATTGAGAATCTTCAAAAATGACAGATCAAATCAGCATGGCTTTAATAAAAGAGGAGTTGATTTAGCAAGGGATTAAGACTCAGAATCTTCAGAATCAGTTATCTCAGATATTGGAAGCCGTGAGCAATGGTCCTCAGACTAATTGATGCTATGACTTGGATGCTGATGACGGAGAGCCCGAAGTGCACATACAACTAGATGAACTGAAAGAAGTGGATATCGAGAAGACACTTGGGGACGTGAAAAATTTTGAATGTGGGCCAATTGTGACAACACCCCAGATACCTTCTCCGCCAAAGTTAGAAAAGCCAGTGAAGTTTGCACACCCATGCCCCCTTGGAAGTCACATCACATATACGGATCTTGATGATATGAGAGATTCCACATTTTTGATACCGTGGTGGCCCGAAGAAGAGAGAATGGAAGAAGAGCCCGTTGTATTATTCATGCCTCAATGCAAAACTCTTTGCGCAAATACAACGGAAGAAGTACCTAGCTCCCCGAATTTAAAAATGGGGAATTCATATACACATCATATGCTAGGTGACTTAAATCTGAAGTCTCTCATGAAGGGGAACCTCCTAACGTACATGGAAGTTCTAATGGATGGAGGGTTTCTCAAATATCGTCGAGGAATCAGATAGCGGTGGCAAGACAAAGTCTAGCTATCGGACTATAAACCAAGCGCTCGATGGGAGGCACCCCATCAAATCTCTCTCTCTCCCTACTTGTTTAATTCTACTTACTTATCTCCATTTCCCTCCCCTTTGTTTAATTCTATGCATTTTGATTTAGTTGTAAATTTTTGAATACTTTTAGATTTAGGAGCTCATTGCCTATATTTTTGGAACTTAGGCATTAATGCGCATATTTTTGGGACTATGAAGCTTATTGAACACATTTTTGATGCACTAGCACAATGCATATATGCACATATAGGAGTTTTTGGGAATTCACATGCATATATCCTCCTATGTTCAACCCTCCTAGTTGTAAATATTGCATATTAAGTTTTGGTGGATTAGAGGACTTAATAAATGTTGTATGTTTTTCTTTAGTCAAGGTTGCTTGGAATGAAGCAAAGTTCAAAAGCTCATCCTTAATGCATGTCAAAAGCTACATATCAGAAATCTGGGGAAGGGTGCGGTTGCACCGAAATCAAGGCTAATAGGCGCGCGGCCGCGCGACATGCAGGTTGTCTCAGACTTAAGGCAAAATTCAGCAGAAACTGAGCGCCACATCATTTCATGTAGCAGGCGAGGCTGATTAATGGAGTTTCCTTTTTCCTATTACCTTCAATGAGGACATTGCAGTTTTTAAGTTTGGGGGTATTAGGGTTATTTTGGTATTTTTGCATTTAGTGTAGGTTGCATTCATTTTACCTATTGTGTTTGTTCATATAGTGCATGTAGATCGTATTTTGTTAAAATTTGTTAAAACTTTTTTTTTTGTTTTAGTTAACGGTGTTAAGCATATTGCATGAATCTAGTTTTTAGTTGGTTTGTTATTTATTTGGCCTATGAGGAAACTTAAATTACTTGATGATTGAACTAGTTTGAGACTTAAGCTTGATTATAATATCATATATGTAAATCCTTATCTGTCAGATACTGATGTCACCGGTTAGCACTCTAAGAGTAACTACCACGACTTGCTTAGTTTAAATTTTGACATACTTGTTTTCTGGTGGGAAATCTATGTTTTAATGAAAGAGTTTCAATACTCATGTGATAATAACTAGACTGTAAAAAGCTTAAGTTTGAGGGAAACAGGAGTTAATCATGCTATTTGGGGAGATGGAGCGTAAGACGCACTCTCCAAGTAATGCATGGTCTTGGTTAGAACTTATCTGATTTACTATTTTTCTTGAGTTAAAACTTGTTTTTCCCCTAAGAAGCTTAGTATGTGATAAATTTGTTCAAAAACATGTCTAATGGTTGCTTGGCACACACACACTACATCATTATTGACAGGTTTGGATGGATTTGCGAGGATATGCCTTATGATTTTTTCTTGGGTAGCTTTTCTGTTTGATTAGCCTGTGATTTTTCTAAGGCATTTCATTTGAATATCAAATCTGACTGAGACTTGGATTCGCATTCATGATAGAATAGGTTGCATTCATTGTAATCATTGCATTGCATCTTTTGTTTGGTTTTATTTTGGTTACTTGAGGGCAAGCAACGTTTAAGTTTAGGGGTATTTCATAAGTGGTTTTTATAACCACTTATTTAGATATTATCTAACTTGTTTTGTTGCTTAAACTCGGGTATCTTTGTGCTTTTCATATGTTTTTGCTTTGTTTTGCAGTTTTCTTATTTTGGAACTCTCTTAGTGCACAAGTGGCTCAAAAGGATGATATAGTGCAAAAAGGGGCAAGAAGCTAAGCAATGAAATGATGGCATGATGATGGATAGAACAAATAGGGATCAAGAAGCTTGGCATTAAGAAGATGGCAGCCAAGTGCAGCAGCAGAAGCAAGCAGCAGCTAAAAATAGAGTTCAGCAGAGTTGCAGGTACCGCGCGGCCGCGTCGAGTTTACTAAGGCAGGACGCGCGCCTGCGCCAATATCCAGACCAAAACTCTCAATATTGCACCCGCGCGGCCGCACCTAGGACCAAAGATTAATGCCGCGCGGCCGCGCCAGCTCAAAACTTGACCAGCATTTAACTTTCACTTAGGAAGATCGGGGATTGGCTTGGAGGCTTATATATGAGGGCTTTTGCCCATTTTATTCAGACATCTACCTTAGCCCTAGCCCTAGTTTAGCTCTCTCTTCTCTTCTCTTTACATTTTGTCTAGATTAGGTTAGGAGTAGTTTAATTCTAGATTAAATTAGTTAGTTTCTAGGGTTTAATTAGAGAAGAAGATTGAAGCAAGTGGATTTCATTGGAGATTCAACAAAGGAGCCTGAGCACTCAGATTGCATTCTCTATATTTATAATCTCTTTGCCTCCTATTTGTAATCTTATGATGTGTATTCAACTTGTGGATGATATATTTAAGTCATTTATGACTTAAGCTTTATTTTGAGATTTCAATGGAACCTTTTGAGTAGTTTATATTGCTATGCTTCCATGTTGGTCTTATTAATTGTTATGTGATTGTCTATTATGATTTGTACTTTAATTACTTGATTGATTAGCTACCAATTAATGTGATAACCTATATGACTTGAAAGACGAAATGTGGGTTTAGATCTAATCGTAGTAGCGGGCGATTGTATGTCTACATGGCGTTAGATGTATGATTTGTGCTTAGGTTAGATATATATCGAAGCGCCGCTCGTAGTCAATTGAGAACTTGGACTTAAATCCTATTTATTTGTAAATCACATAGACATATAGGGGTTTAGATAATGTGGGTATTCATGTGCGTTCTATCATATGTGGATTGTATGTGGTATGGATTAGGTGCATTGAAAGATGACCTATATCTCACTTTCGTGTTCTCGACTAACATTCTGTGACGATTAATTTGACCTAACTGGGAGTATGTCGACTTAGATGAATCATTAGGGGAAGTTGGGATCTCATATCTTCATTATCTGATTTTACTCTAGGGTTAATTAGTTTAAGTTTATTTATTATCTAGTTTTAATTTAAAACTCTTTATCGCTCGTTTAGATAAGACTGAAATGATTACGGGTTAGTGGTTTGGCAAAATTTCATCAGTTAATTCTTCGTGGGAACGATATCTGTACTTACTCTTTATTACTTGTTGACCGCGTGTACTTGCGCGTATTTGTCATTATATAAAACGGACAATAATAGACAACGTTTTTTTAGTAAAAAAACGTTGTGTAATGTATCAATAGACAATATTTTCACGCATCCAAACACTTTATGGAAACCAAATAGACAACGTTGTTTAGGAAAAGAATGTTAATGTATCAATAGACAACGTTTTCACGCATCCAATACCTTATGGAAACCAAATAGGCAACGTTTTTTAAGAAAAAAATGTTGTAATGTATCAATAAACGTTTTTTAAGAAAAAAAACGCTGTTTAATGTATCAATAGACAAACGATTTTTACAAAATAAGCGTTGCGTAATGTATCAATAGATAACATTTTTTAGAAGAAAAAAAAACATTTTCTAATGTATCAATAGACAACGTTTTCACGTATTTAACACCTTATAGAAAACAAATAGACAATGTTTTTTTGTAATGTGTCAATAGACAATGTTTTATAAACGTTGTCTATTTGTGTCTAATAGATGACACTACTAACTACGACGTTTCTGGGGGGCCTATTACAACGCTTTTTAATCGTTCTCTATTACTTTTTTCTACTAGTGTAGGCATGACTGATCAATATATATATATATATATATATATATATATATATATATATATATATATATGCTTATATATATTAAAGCTGAAAAGACCACGGATTAGCAATTCAGGCCAAACGAATTGATATATATATATGATTATATATATATATATATATATATATATTAACTAGTAAAAAGCCACAGATTTATAATCCAGGCATAAATGAGTTAATATATATATATAAGCAGAAATTGCCATATAATGCCATATATATATATACACTTATATTTACATATATTAAAGTCAGAAAAGCCACAGATTTACAATCCAAGAAAATTAAGAATTATATATATATATATATATATATATATATATATTAAAGTAGTTAAAAGTTTTAGATTTGAAGAAATCTCACAGTGTACAATGAGGAAGGCTTTAAACTGCTTTTGTAGCTTGAAAACTTCATTTCCACCGGTTAAAACTTGCTATGTTAGTATATATACGTATAGAAGTGTTTACAAAGAACAATATTGGAATTTGGAACACTGATGGAAGGGTTAAGAGCTGAAAACGGGCGGAATTTCCTCTCTTTCCTCATATTTTTTACTTTTTTTTTGGCTAATGGAGTGGTCTATTTATAGACTAAAGGAGCTGTAGGTCAACCCATGGCAGAAGCGGGTCTACCTGCGGCTGACCTGGGTGGGCCCGGGCTCGTGGGTCCCATCATCTCAAAGTACATGCATTCGACCAACACCATTGTCTACTTGAACCTTCATAACTTTCAATCCGGAATTTGATGGAGGCGTGCTATACCTTTTCGAAAAGCCCTTTTCGAGAGCTGCACAATAACATGTGATTTGACCTTTTTTAAATTAGGGAAGACGAGTCCATAAGCATATCTTCTAGTCTTTGCAATTCGTCCGTTGGAGCTTTCTTGTGCTGTTTTCACTCTGGATTGACGTTATGGTTTGCATAACCTTCATGGCAGTGATTTGACTTGATTTGATGTTGAGTTGCCCAAATAACCGTTTTATACCCTTCCACGGTTATCTCCAGGATTGCCGGGGCTTTCGACTGTTTCTCGGGGTTGTCTCCGAGGTTTGATCCTAGCCGATTATGTTCTTCCTCAAGGTCATCTTCGAGGATTGATTTGATATCCCATGGTTTTCCTCTAGGGATTGATTTGATTGCTTCGAGGTCCTCCAGGGTTATCTCTGCGGTGTGAAAAGATGATTTTACCCTATCCTGCATAGTTAGTAACAGGAAAACAAAATTTGGAGTGTCTGCAGATGCCCCTCTTTGTCATGTTTATTGCTATACAATGAAATAACATGACAAAGCTTACTAGACACTTGAAATATGACAATGTATACTTAATGATGTAAATGTCAATGCAATGATGTTATAATAAATATTCAAAGATTTTTTCAAATTGCACATTCGTAAATCGCAGTTCGCACTTCGCACATCGCAAATCGCAAATCATGCTTCGCATTTTGCAAATCGCACATTGCATTGCAAATCGCTTTACCTTTACCGGTTATTGCTGATGCCTATACTGGGACTGATTCCAATGGTTGACTTTCATTAGTGCTGCTGATGTTTATGCTGGTGTTGACACCAACAGTTTTATTTTCGTCGGTGTTACCGATGCTTGTTTGATGAAGATAAACTGAGACATTTTTTACATCTCTGCTGGGGATGATGTTCTGAAATCACCGAACCTTCCCGATGTCTTTGCTGGTAGTTGACAATGGTGCATACCCTACTGGTAGTTAACAACGGTGCCTACCCTGCTGGTAGTTGACAACGGTGCCTACAATGCTGGTAGTTAACAACGTAGAAATTTTCTCGAGTCTGGACATTTAATGCACATATATGTTTAACTCTACTGGGGATGCATATTAATGTTTTTTTAATGGAGATGTGCACTGATATAGCGCGGTTGCATATGTGCAGACCATGTTGGATGTGATGATCTAAATTTATCCTTAGGAATCTATTGTCTTAGGTTGATGCACATACTAGATGTAGAAACATACCTCACCCTTTCTGAGGTGATTTGGAGTTTCTTTTTAGGCATGGATTTTGATAGGCTTAACATCTCTAACTCCCTTATGGCTTCTTTTGGCATTCGCATGGCAGATTCAGATGTTCCCATTTCATACGACATCTTGGTGGGGATCTCGCAGAGGCTGCTATTTTTTTTTGGATCTGGATCTAGTGTTGGTCCCTTTGGCGGTCCAGACACTGATGGCTTTATTAGGAGATATCCCTGATATCCTCGCTGATGTAGTGTTCAACGTCTTACATCACCAAGATCCTTCCCCGATGCTATGTGGCTTAACGCCAACGGTTTAATTATTGATTACGAAAAGGGGCGAGCTCTTTACTTGCGACCCTGCTGAATTAGATGTTGGCTTAACTGATGACATGCGTGTTATTGACGTTCTGGATGATGGCCCGTTCTTTCACTGCCCAAATTTGAACTTCGGTGCAGAGGCCTCGACTTGTGAGGATTTGGCACAGGTTGACATATTTGATGATGTAGATTTCATTTGCCAGACCTTTTGTCATCGGGCATCTATTTTTTTGAGTTAAGGACTCTCTTGAGAATTTTTCCTTTCTTTTGTCGGGGTAAGCTTATGTTGCCGTGATTTCATTTAGGAATTCTCCCTTTGCTTTTGATGAGAGGCTTAATCCTTCCTTAGATCCCTTCGATTTCTTGGAATCAAAAAATGCCCTAGCTCTTGCGTACGTTGTTACCTAGGATTCATATAAGAAACTCTCTTTGTTGACCAAGTCGAGGATGAGCAATATCCTGCACACCAAATGAATAACAGAATGAACAAAAGCTTGACGGCTTGGGCCATTAGGGTTAGTATAATCTTGTGAATGATGCATTTGAAGTTTATAAAATTGAATGCTTGTATTCACTAAGCTTTTATCTTATCGCTAAAGATCTTGAAATTGAGTATGAAAATGAATTTTTCTTAAGGAAATTGAAATTTTCATTTGACAAGTTATGACATCGCAAGAAAACTTTTAAGCATCTATGATCATTGTTCATGGGTAGGATCAGA